>QFEF01014646.1:0-10584 GCA_003316035.1 Neoboletus subvelutipes | reverse complement strand
TATTAATGTTATATTAATTATATTTATAAAGTATAAATATAAAAGTATAAAGATAATATAAATTAATTTGAATTTTTAATAATTTAAAATAATTTATTAAAAAATAATTAAATTATAATATATTTATATAAGGGTATTTAAGGTTTTAATGATTTTTATTAGTTTATTAATATTAATTGTGGCTATTGCCATTCCTTCCATTAGAATGAATTTGTCTCCTAATTTATTTATTCGGTTAACTGCTATTATATTTATTTATGCCGCAGGTTTATCTTTCAACTCCTTATATATTCAATCAATTGAATCAGGTTTAGGTATATATAGTGGTTTATTCCATGTAACTATAACATCACAATTAATAGATATCTTTATATATATTACAGGTGCTTTAATATTAACAGCTTGGCCAATATTTAATAAACATCTATTAAAAAATAGTTACAAAAATAATTCTAATTTTAATTTAGAATCAGATAAATTAAGTTATGTAAATAATCCAGCAACTGAATATTCTTTAATAGTTATATTTAGTAGTTTAGGATCTTCATTATTATTATCATCTTCAGATTTTATCTCAATGTACTTAAGTTTAGAACTTCAATCATTTGGAGTATATATCTTAGCAACTTTATATAGAGAATCAGAATCAGCTACTGCAGCAGGATTAAAATATTTCTTATTAGGTGGATTATCATCTTGTGTGATACTATTAGGAATAGCTTTAATTTACTCATATTCAGGTATTACTAATTTTGAATCTTTATATAGTTTAAGTTCTGTTTTACATGCTTTTACATTCCATGAACCAGTTTCATTAGGTGTTACATTGGGAATTATATTTATTTTCTTAGGTTTATTATTTAAAATAGCAGCAGCACCATTACATAATTGGGCTCCTGATGTTTATGATAATAGTCCGACTATAGTAACAATATGGTTGACTATAATGCCTAAAATATCAATAATATTCTTACTATTTGAAATAATAAATGGATTAAATTTATCAACTTCTTTATTAGTATTAGATAATGTTAATTTCTTACCAGTATTTTTCTTAAATTTTGCTAAATATAAAATAGTAGAAATTAAACATTTATTATTATTAAGTGCTTTATTATCTTTAATTATAGGTACAGTTGTTGGATTATCACAAATAAGAATTAAAAGATTATTAGCTTATAGTACTATTTCTCATGTTGGATTTATTTTAATTGCTTTAGCTATAAATTCAGCAAGTTCAATAGAAGCTTTATATTTCTATGTAATTCAATATAGTTTAACAAATTTAAATGTATTCTTAATCTTATTAGCATTTGGCTATGTTATTAATAAAAATAATTTAATTAATAATAACTTAATTAATTCGGATATTAATTTTATATCTCAATTAAAAGGACAATTCTACCATAATCCTATTTTAAGTTTAAGTTTAACTATTTGTTTATTCTCAATGGCTGGGGTACCACCTTTAATTGGTTTCTTCTCCAAATATTATGTATTGTATTCTGCTATTGATAGTCAATATTATTTAATGGCTATTGTTGCTATATTAACTAGTGTAATAAGTGCATCATATTACATAAAAATAATCAGAGTATTACATACAGAAGAAACAAATACTAACTCAAATACTACAGAAAGTAATGAATTAGTATTAAATAATTTTCATAGTTTCTTAATATCAAGTTTAACATTAGGAATATTATTATTCTTAATTAAACCTACAATAATTTTAAATAGTGTACAGTTACTATCAATATTATTATTTGATAAATATAATATATCATGAATAACAATTTAATGACATTATTAATATTTGTACCATTTTTAGCTTTTGTTATATTAGCATTAAATTTTTTATTAGCACCTAAAAATGCTTATGAAGCTAAAGCATCTGCTTATGAATGTGGTTTCTTAGCTATTGAAGGACAAACTAGATCTACTTTCCAAATTCATTTCTATATTGTGGCTATGTTATTCTTAGTTTTTGATTTAGAAATTTTATTATTATTCCCTTTAGCTGTTACTTTATATCAAGTAAGTACTTATGGTTTTGTAATAGGTTTAATCTTCTTCTTTGTATTAACTATTGGATTCGTATTAGAAATAGGATCTGGAGCTATCTCTTTAACTAATACTCATGAATAATTTTAGTATTAAAATTTTATTTACTATTGTAGTAACCCTCCCCTCCTGTTTATTATTAATAATAACTTAATTTTAATGAATAAGTATCCTAATTATTAAAATTATTATTCTAAAATTCTAAACATAACTTAAAAGAAGTTTATATAATAATTTCTTTATTTTGAAGGAGAGGTGATCCGATTGGTAATGGTGGTTCTCTGTAAAAGAATTGGTCTTAGACCACATTAGGTTCGATTCCTAAACTCTTCAATTATTAATATTTAGATTAATATTATTAAGAAATATATTTATATAAATAGATAAAGATTGTAAAATATATCTTATTACATATAATAACATACTAATTTTTTAAGACTGTAGCATAATTGGTTAATGCAGTTCGCTCATAATGGATATTATAAGGGTTCAATTCCCTTCGGTCTTATAATAAATAGAACTAGAAAGGGTACTTGGTCGAGTCTGGTTTATGGCGCTCGTCTTGAAAACGAGTACTCCAAAAGAGTCGTCGGTTCAAATCCGACAGTGCCCGTGTTATGAGTAATAAAAATAAAAATTATTTAATTAATTTAATTAAATAAAATTGAATTATTCATATTCAATTTTAAAAGAGATATAAAATATTGTGAAAAACAAATATAATAAGACAATTAAAATTTAATTGTTCAAATTTTAGTAAGAATTTAATTTTGGTTCCGATTGAACGTTATTCAGTAGTTTTAAGACATGCAAATCGTTATTTCTGATAGTAAATTTAGGTTTATTCTAAGAAATAAGGTGTAGAGGTGAGTATAGTAAATAAGATACCCTATAAGTCTTCATAAATAGGAGATAATTAATCAGAAAAGAAAATAAAAAATAGTCTTACAAAATTTATGAGTATTTTCGTATTATATTAATTTAACATTAAAACTAAATTTAATGAATTATATTAATATAATTATTACTAATATTATTATTTTTATAATTATTTATTATTTGACTAATTAAGCATATTAATAATTTTAAATAATATGTTAGGAATAAATGATTAAGGTAAAATTAGCTATTTTACTTAAAAAAGGGAATTTTTCTGCTTTAGGATTCTATTTACTTTGATTATGATAGTTGGTAGTGGTAACGGCCTACCAAGTCTACGATCAAAAGCCAAGTTTGATAGAACATATGGCCACATTGGGAGTGAAAATACCCCAAGTAATATAAAATTACCTGCAGTCAAGAATATTAGTCAATGCTCGCAAGAGTGAACTAGCTAACTGAAATCTTAAAATTAAAAAATTTAAGATAAGGTAAGAGAAAATAATGATATTATCTTACTATTAGTGTCGTCTAAATTTGGTGCCAGAAGACTCGGTAAGACCTTAGACGCAAACGTTAATCGTCATAATCAGGCGTAAAGGGTGTGTAGGCGGCTTTAAAAAATATAATTATATTATAATTAAAGCTAGAATCTAACAGAGGGTAAGCTAAACAACATAATTAATTGGGACTGACAACTTATAATAATGTGGAGTACTAAAGGTTAAAACTATTTATCTACTTAAGATTGACGCTCAGAAACGAAGGGGAGAATAAGAAACTTAGATTAGAGACCTAATTATCTCTCTCAGTCAACGATGAATGGTAGTTATTAAAAATTAAAATAAAAATAAAATATAATATATAATTATATTATATTTTATTATATAGAAATTAGTGACGAGGTTAACACGATGACCATTCCGCCTTGTTAGTAAGACTGCAAAGTTGAAAACAAAAAAATTAGTCGGTCTTGAAGCAAACGAAGTGAAGCATGTTATTTAATACGATAATCCGCGTAAAATCTTACCAGTTCTTGTATATTCTTATTAATGTTTATTTAAATTGAATAAGTTATTGAAAAGTAATTTTCCATCTCTTTTTAAATTAAGTAAATTATTGTAAGAATACAGGTGTTGCATGGCTGTCGTCAGTCCGTGTCGTGAGAAGTTTGGTTAAATCCGTAAACGGACGAAATCCCTAGTATTAATTTATACATAATACATAATAGTGTTGATAAGATGCTAGTTGGGGCTAAGACAAGTCATTATGGCCCTCATGAACTGGGCTATAGACGTGCCACAAAAACTTTTACAAAGTGATGCAATTCTGTCCCTAAATAATTTTAGAAATTCAATTTCTGAATAAAAATCCAGGAGTAAGGAGGAGCTAATCATTAAAGAAAGTTAACTATTAAATTAGTTGAATTGTCATCTGAAACTCGGTGACATGAAAAAGGAATTTCGAGTAATCGTTGATCATTACGCAACGGTGAATTAAGCATTCAGGATGAACTAACCGTCTGTCGCTGGGAAGGAGCTTGATTTTAAGGAAGATGTGCATTGTTCTTATTTTCTTATTTTCAATCTATTTGATAGAAAGTATAAATTAAACTTTATATGAGAATTCAAATAATAATTATAAGTACTTAAAATACTTAATTAATTAGTACAAATTTCGATTTTTAATTCTTTTAATTTTTAAAAATTGGAGTATTAGTTTAAGATTAGATTTTCCTTAAACGGATAAATAGTATATGCTTATTGACTATTTTAATATATTATTACCCAATAGTAACATATATAATAATATATAATCTGGTTTAATCTAAATTTATAAACGTGATTGTTAAGAAAAAACTGAACCCATCGAATTAAATTGAGTAACATCTCAAAAGTCATAGCAAGGTAGCCGTACTGGAAGGTGCTGCTGAAAAATAAAACGAAGAGTATATAACCCCCCTCCTATTTTTGTTTTAATCTTTTTTATTTTGAATTAACTAAATATATAAATTATATTATTATTTACTTAAATAACCAAATAAACTAGTATTTTTGGACATTAATCAATAAACATAAAATATTTTAAAATTTGATATTATAAATTTTAGGGGGTTAGCTGAGTGGTTTAGCAGTAAATTTACACTTTACAGACAGAGTTTCGATTACTCTACTCCCTATATTAATAAATAAATATTAAGAAAGTATTTACAATTATTATTATCTTTAATTAATATTTTTAATTTTATAATTATACTAGTATAATAAATATAATTTATATATTATATTAACAAGTATGCCGAAATCACAGGTAACCGGGTAAATCTTAGGCATTTATGCTTATAGCACTTAAGAGTTCGAATCTCTTTACTTGTAATTTATATTTAAATAAGTTGATACTTCATATTATTTAATAAAATATATTTTAACTTATATTAAGATTATTGTAAATTGTTAGAAGACATCTGTGTGCAGGATAGACATTTAAAGATATTTTATATTTGAGATTTTTTCTATTTTTATGTGTAATATACAGAGACAATGTGTTTTGTTAAGTTACATTTTTGTTGTTTTTGTAATAAGAGTATTCTACTTAACTTAACCTTTAAATTAAATTAAAATCTGTTTAAAAACACACATTTACTTTTAATGCTTTAAGGTTTCCCATAAACCTTTATTAAATCTAAAATTTAATCATAAATTATAAATTTAAAAGAGAAGTTAATTATAAATTAAATACTTTATACTAAAGATTAAATATCTTTTACTATTATAATAATAATAACATGAAATTAACATTAAAAATATTAAAATTCTTTTTTAAATCTCTTGCAACTATATTTTCTAAAATTGGAGCCAAATATACATATACTAAATTATTTAAATATTTAATGAAATACAAAATTATTTCTATAATTTATAGACCTTTAAAATACATATTTAATAATATTATATATTTAATTAAATTAACCAGTGCTATTATAGCCATTTTATCTTTATTTAATATATCTTTAATTTCTTTAATTTTGATATTATGAATGAAATAAATAATGAAAAGATAGTTATTTAAAAGAGTAATATTATTTAAATTATAATATACGTCAGACACTATCTTTAAATTATATATTTATAATACTTATGTTAGCTGCAGCAAAATTCATCGGTGCAGGATTAGCTTGCTCAGGTTTAATTGGTGCCGGATTAGGTATCGGACAAATCTTTGCTTCATTAATCGCTTCTACTGCTAGAAACCCTCAATTAAGAGGACAATTATTCGGTTACGCAATTTTAGGATTCGCCTTAGCCGAAGCTACAGGATTATTCTCATTAATGATTGCTTTCTTATTATTATACTCATAATTAAAATTAAATATTAATTAGAATTTAATATTAATTAATTGATTAATTTAATTTTATCTCCCCTCCATAAAATATAAATTGTTTAAATTTTAAAACCAATAATAACAAAATTAAAAGAGTGATATAAATATAAATCTAACGACGAGTATAGTTAAGTTGGTATAACCTCTACCTTCCAAGTAGATGTGATCAGTTCGAATCTGATTACTCGTAGGACTAATTTATTACAGATTTTTCATAATATTTTTAATTATTTGGGGAATATTTGAATTCATCAGTTATTTAATATGTATTGACTATGGAATATTCCATTTTTAATTGTATTATTATATATTTATAATACAATTTTATATTTTAAAAGAGGTAATAATAAAATTTGATCTAATATTATTATTAGTAAATATATATATTTAATAATCAAATATATAAAATAATTAGAAATAATTATATTATTGATATAAATCAAGATAATAATTCTAGATTTATAAGAATTTTTGATAATAACAATCAATTATTATTAGAATTTATTGATAAATTCATTAACGATAGTTATTTTATTAGAACAATTAAAAATTATGAATATCATTTTAAAAATGATAAATTAATTTGTAGTATTAATAAAAAAGATATTAAATTTATTACTAAAATAAAAAAAGATAATATCATTAATGAAAATATAATTACTATGGATTTAGAAATAATATCTACATTAGAAAATAATGAAGAAGTTTTAAATGTTATTTCATGTTGTATATATGATGGTAATAATAAATTATTTTTTTATTTATCTGATTATAATTCTTCTGATGATTTATTAAAAGCTGTTATTAAAAATATAATGCTTGAGAAATATGATGGATATAAAGTATATGTTCATAACTTATCTAGATTTGATGGAATATTCTTATTAAGAATTCTAGCTCAAATACCTAATAGTAAATTAGAAATTATACAAAGAGAAGATAAAATGATTTCATTAACTTTGAAATTTGGTAAAAATAAAATTATTTTCCATGATTCTATGTTATTATTACCTTCTTCATTAGAGAAATTGTCCAAAGCATTTAATATTGATAATAAAAAAATTATATTTCCTATAAAATTTTTAATGAATAATCCTAGGTTTAATCTAAATTATAAAGGTTTTGTACCAGATATTAAATATTTTTAAAAATGTTAGTATTACAGAGTATAATAACTATGTTTGTGAAAGAAATAATATATGGAATTTAAAAAATGAATTATTAAATTATAATATGCTTGATTGTATATCATTATACGAAATCCTTATTAAATTTAATAGTTTAATTTTTGAAAAATTTAATTTAAATATTACAAGATTTCCTACTTTACCCAGTTTAGCTTTTGGTATTTATAGAGCACATTTTTTGAATGATTATAAAATTCCTAAAATTGGTGGTAAATTATATGAAGATATTAGAAAATCATATACTGGTGGTGCAACTGAAATGTATATTCCATATGGAACAAACTTATATCACTATGATATAAATTCATTATATCCTACAAGTATGTTTAAATTTGATATGCCAATTGGTAATATTAAATATTTTACAGGTAATATTTTAGAATTTATGACTAACCCTTTTGGGTTTTTTAAAGTTAAAATAATAACACCTAAATATTTAGATAATCCTATATTACAAATTAGATATAATGATAGAACTGTATCGCCATTAGGAACATTTACTGGTTGGTTCTTTTCAGAATAATTATTTAATGCTCAGAAATATGGATATCAATTTGAAATCTTAGAAGGATATTTATTCGAAAAAGATAATATCTTCAAAGATTATGTATCTGTATTACATGAAATGAAACAATCTTCTGATAAAACTAGTCCTTTATATTTAATAGCTAAATTATTAATGAATAGTTTATATGGTAAATTTGGTATGACAGATGAATTACCAATACATATTATTGTAAATTCTTAAAATTTAGATAAAATTATAAGTTCTAAAAATAATGTAAAAACTGAAGAATTATTAGAAAATTTATATTTAGTAAGTTATCATGAAATTAATGATGATAAATATTTAAATGATGCTACTGAATATGATATCTCGGTTGGTGTTGCTTCAGCAATAACATCTTATTCTAGAATAATTATGACTCAGTTTAAAAATCTAGCTGATAATAAAATGTATTACACTGATACAGATTCAGCTGTAATGGAAAAACCATTAGACGATTCTTTAGTAGGTAAACAATTAGGACAAATGGTTCTTGAAAAAGAATATAAAGAATTTGTAGCCTTAGCACCTAAAGTTTATGGTGGAATATTAAATAATGGTAAAGAAATTACCAAAGTGAAAGGATTTAAAAATCAGATTTCTTTTAAAGATTTAAAATCATTATTAGTTAAAGATAAATTTTTAGAATTAAATCAAACTAAATGGTTTAGATTTATTGATAAAGGTTCAATATCTATTAAACAACAAAAATATACTTTAGTCCCAACTCAAAATAAAAGAATTTTAATTTTTTATAATAATGTTTTAACAAAAACAAAAGCATTTAAAATATAAATTATTAAAATAATAAACTATTTTAGAATAATCTACAATTATAATTGTAAAATTAGGAGAAGGATAGAAGTAATATCTGTATACTTTTATATAAAGCCTAAAATAAGTGAGATTTATTTTAATGGAAGAAGTTTATGGCGTTGCGTACCATAATAGTATCAGTTCGAATCTGATAGTCTCATAAAACAAATTATATATTATTTTGTGTATAATGTGAGTATTTTAATACAGAGATATGCAGAGCAAAAAACAAAAATTATGTTTGTGAATTTAAATACAAAGATATACAGATCTAAAAAAGCGTGCTGCTCGAGTTTTAGAGTTTTGCTTAATTTGTTATAGAACTGAATATAGGAGTTAATTCAGAAAAAATCAAATTACACATCTCTACTACTACTAGTTCTAACATCTTATTGGAATTGAACCAATAGTCTTTTGTTTCGAAGACAAATGCTATAACCATTAAGCTAAAGATGTATTCTAATATTATACATTAATGTTAGAATCAGTTTTATATTTAAATATAATTTAAATATTACAAGTAAAGAGATTCAAACAAAATTTTAGATTTCTTCTTAATTTTTTTTAGATGTTTTTTAAAGTTGTATTATTTTATTACGAGTCCTACCAGACTCGAACTGGTACCTTACTAAGCGACAATTAGAAACTCTACCTATTTAAGCTAAGGACCCTTTTTATTTTCCAAGAGCAAGGCGACTCGAACACCTAACAACGATTTTGGAGATCACTATATTACCAATTATACTATGCTCTTTAATTAATTAAATAAAACATACTTCTAATATAAAAAGTATATTAATACAAATAATAATTTAATATAAAGGAAGTAAAGAGATTCGAACTCTCAACCGTTTCATTAAAAGTGAAACACTCTACCTTTTGAGTTATACTTCCAACTTATATACTTTCAACTTAAGGAAGATATACATAATAAGATGTTAAAATTTAACTTTAATAAGCTTATTTATCAAATTGAATGAATATAATTTATTATAATATAAAAACTTATTAACTAGAAAGAAACCTCCAATTATCAGAGTATAACTCTATTTTTGAGTTACCCCGATTCGAACGAGGAAATTCTTCGCCAAAGGAAGACGTTTTGCCAATTATACTATAACTCATAAACAAAACATTAATATATTTAATAATTAATTAATTTTATATTTTCTTTATATATTCTTTTATTTTTATTGTATTAATATGCCTAAAGGTGGACTTGAACCGCCAACGACTTATTACAAGTAAGTAATTTTACCAATTAAACTATTCAGGCTTGTATATAAAAATTAAACATAATTAAACATGATTAAACAATAAAATGCCTCGGAATGGAGTTGAACCACTGTCTTTCGATCTTCAGTCGAACGCTTTAACCCTTAAGCAACCGAAGCTTATAAATATTTTTAATTTATTATAATATTTATTTTTGTTTGTTTTTATAGTATGGAGAAAGATAGACTCGAACTATCATTACAGTAGTGCAAGTACAGTTGATTACCAATTATCAGATTTCCCCTTAATTCCTTTTATAAATTATAACTAAAAATCAGAATGAAAATATATAAATTATAAATCTCTTTTAAAATAATAATAAATTATAAAATTTAAAATGTATAATATTATATAAATTAAATTAGTTTTTTGTTTGTTTTGTTTTTTTAATTATTAATAAATAAATAAAATAATTAATATTTAGTTCATGCTAT
>QFEF01014605.1:0-10998 GCA_003316035.1 Neoboletus subvelutipes | reverse complement strand
TGGGCTTCACAGATAAGGAAATTATTTGATGTCTATAAATTAACAACCCTTGTGCGGTTTCGCCATTTCAGCGCACTGGATGCTATCCCGCGTTAACCCACGGCCGGAACCCGTTTCTCCCTTTCCCCCCTCGCCTACTTGCGAATTTCAGCCCCTAAGACAGTGGATATTTCTTACTTGGCCTGTGAAATATTCACTTTGTGTTGGCACCAAGTCATGGACAATGTCCGGGTATCGTGCGGGGATTTGACTCGTAAGTGCATCAATCACCTACTTTAGAGACCAGGAACGCCAACTTCTCAAGTCGAAATCTGCCCATATGATTAAGTGTCGGGAGCTACCGCGCGGGGCGCCGATCACGCCAACAGACACGGGGGCACTCACGCAGCGCTGGGACACTTTGAACACTTGAAAACCAAGCTGGCACGGGATAACTGTACATCCACTCCGACAGGATGAGTCGATCTGGCTCAGCAAGAATTGAGCAGTCCCTCTGAGAATCATCCAGATGAAAGTAAGTTTTCCCATCAACCCTGGTGTCCGGTTCAAGGTCCAAGTACTCATGCAATGGTTCTCAAAGGTCAACCCTTGTGTATGTTGGTGCTTTTAGAGCTACACTTCAAGCTTCAAGTTAGTGCACCGCCATACGTTAGCAGGGCTTGCGGGAATGTTATCATGACTAGCACAAGCCTACTGGTCTCGTGGCTCACAGCCGCAGACCCTTGGGGCTTTGCAGCCAGGGGCAGAGAAGGCATGATTGTCGAAATTCGTTCCTTAAGAATAACCAAAAATTGGTCTCACACATGCTGTAGGGTTCCGAGTTGATCCAATACAGTATACGGGGTAAAGTCTCGAGTCCGTCTGACTTTATGAAACAAAGTATTTCGACAATATGGCAGTCATCATCATCCGTATCACTGCTCATGCCTCGTGCTTGGTACGATGCGGAGAAGTTGCAGTGAGTAACAGTTGAGGTTGCTCACGGGTAACGCGGGTCTGCAAGCTCACACCACACTACCCGTCGACACAACAGCGCGGTGTCACCCGGCGTGCCAGTGTACGACCCTAAGTGAGTTCTCATGGGTCCTGCCATAAAGTTCGTTTGACCTTCCACGTAGCATACATTATTGCTGCATCATCCTATGCCAAATTGAAGCAATACACTACTAATTGCGAGCACATAAGTTTGATGTTCTACTAGGAAATCTTGCAGCTTTCCCAGTGAGTATCGTACGAGGACTCAATGTTCCAAAGGGCTTGAAATCAAGTGGTTGATCAATGAATAGTGTACAGCATTTTTGCACGTTTCAGTGAATGATGGAATTATCGGACAGCAGTACTGCTGATTTCTTTGTATGAAACTCCGGTGTAAAGTCACTGGTGTTCAGCCATTTTGCTACCACTACCCACAGCGCCCGCCGCCGAGTATTCCTGGCAGTGTTAATGATACATCTCATGACGGGATCCGGCAGCATTCAGCTAACACCGATCCCATTAGTTTCGTTGGATCTCTGGATGGCGCCGAAGTGCAGGTTATACCTGACTTGCTAGGTGTTGAACCGTTGTTCGTACCCGGCGACCAGCTCCCCAATATCTGGGAACGGAATGAGGTGCTACCACCTCAAGAAAGGCTCGGAGAATGTGCCAGTACCAATGGTTGTAGAATAAATTGTATCTGAACTCATATTTGAAGTACTTACACCCACCACTCGCAGGATCATCCTCGATCGACGTATCGAGAATGATACTTCATACTCGTTTTTTGCTCAATTTCCCAATCTTTTCCGAACTCCTAGCCTTCGACTTGATCAGTGGAAGCATCGCCTTCCCACATCTTGCGGCAGCGGGGGGGGGGACTCAAACGCGAGGGTGAGAGGGACATGAGGGTGAGGCCGCAACGGCGATAGGAGCGTGAGGGTGATTGTGCGACGGTGCCGCTATCGTCGTCGTTGGGGTCGGCGAGTCACGTCGCTGTGCGCAGTGCACACTAGAAAATGGCATTGACTGGCTTTGCGCCACAACTTCTTTACCATGGACTGATCAACGTGACTCCTCTCATGTGACATGCTGTCGTATGGCAAGCTACGGATGGTCGTGATGGAATATGTGAGGGCATTGACGTTCGAAGATGCGTTGCAGCAAAGAAAGCTCTCCCAACATTTAAAACCGACCTCCACCGAGCATTCGAGCTGCTCTATGGTTTGTTTGGCGACCTCCGGCAGCCGAACATCATGGTCACGCCAGAACGGACACCCACGGTGCAACTGATCAACTTTGACTAGGCCGGAAAGGAAGGTGAAGTCAAGTACCCGGTTTCGATTTCAAGCCCTATCGACTGGCCGGCAGGGGTGCAAGGGCTGGCGTCCATTCGGAAAGAACATGGCCTTGCTATGTTGGACCTTTTGATGTCTGACTCTCACTAGTCATAATGTTGATCGTAGCGGTGCAGGCGCCCAAGAGAGTGGGTACATTCCAAGCTAGGGCATACATACATATTGCCAAAACCAAAATAACAACATACAGTATACTAGGTTACACACGGCCATATTGGCCAAAGTGCCTCGTTCAGCGCTGACGGGCGACAAGTACCTACAGGCATCCGTTAGGGACCCAAGATTCAAATTATATAAAGCAGTGTGAGATCGTACCTTCATGTATGATGAGTCAGTTGTGATAAGCTGCCAGGGCGCGATAGGTAGTTTCAGCAGCGGTTTCCATTGCGGTTCCTCTGTCACGGGCCACACCCCTCCCATATTCAACCCCATTAACTATAGACAGCCATTTTTCAGTGTCTAGATAAGAGAGCACCGATGTGCATGGCTTACAGTACGCAACCGCCAACCATCGCGTATCATGTGATGGGCCAGATTGTGTGTATGACCAGGAAAGATGTCGTGTATGACCGTATCGGCCTTGGAGATAGTTGTTGAGATACATCCGCCAGTCACTTCTTGGGCCTAGAACAACGTCAGTGATCTTGACTCCAGAAGCAGAGCTGGCAAATACTTACGCTCCATGATTCTGAGTAAAGACAACAGTCGCTGTGATCGATCGGAAGAGATGTAATATAATATATATCCAGGACCCGTTGAAGAGCACGCTGCCGCTCATGGGCTTTTAAACAGAGGATCCACAGGAAGTCAGATTCGGTCATTCCGAGTCAAGAGATGACGAGAAATCCGAGGGGCTGCTCAGGTAAGAGTTGGGCTCGAGTACCGCAGCTGTGTGCAACACACAAACGTCAGCGGTACCCATGTTTGGGGAGTAGAGGCCCCTGTATTGTGATGAATTGTAGCTGTAGCGGAATCTTTTGAAATTGCCATCGGTGTTAACATCAACCGCAACTTCAAGCCAGTGGAGGAAACGCCATATTTTACATGCCGATCTGACTCACCTAGCCACAAGCTGTGTGTGAGAATAACATCGCGGAGCGTGAGCAACCTCCGGGGGATACGTGACCGCCGTGATGTTCGTTATCGAAGTATGTGGCCTCTGTTTCCTAGCTACAGCGATTGTGTGGGACCAGGAGGTGGCGATCTGCACAGTTATCTGACTGGGATGATTCCACAGCATGTTGGCGGCTCTGCAAGATATCACGGTACGCGTAGGTTGGTAGTGGCGGTGCAGTCTATCTTCAAGTGGGAGAAGTACAGTCTGACTGGTTTCTTGAAGTTCACGCGCACGCATGCCCCAGTGATGCATTGATGTTTTTGTTTTGTGGTCGTGGCAGTGCTCTTCACGGCAGATCCAAGTCGCAGTTTTGAGCGCAGTGAGCCGCTACCGCGGTACTTGATTGAAGATATCCGCGTTCTGCGAGGAAAACGGAAATAGAAATGCGCTGGACTCCAAGCGCTTATACTCTGTTCCTGGTATGTTTTCAAAGGATCTGTGAAGAAATATTGGTTGACGCGCTGCGCTGGGTGATCTCGTTGACTGTTTTGGGTTCCATTCCCATACATGGTATCACCCCCTATATATTTCCGTGACGCGCAGTACTGTTACAAGACCCTTTAATCAAAAGCCGCATAGATAGCTAAGGTAGGAAATAGGTAGGATATTCGGTAAGACAGGGAGTTGCAAGAATAGGAAAGGATCAGGTAGTTGCATAGGTTTAAATTTCAAGCATCTCGCAACTGTACCCCCAAAGCTATCAGAACCCTTTCAGCAGCAGCCTCCATCGCTGCACCACGAGAAGGTCCGTTTCCACGACCCCACTCTACCTCGTTCACTGTATATGAAGCTTTGGTTGCAGAGAGGAGCGATTAAATGATTGCACGCACGGTACGCAACCGCCTGCCAGATAGGTAGATTATCAGGGCCCTCATGCGACGTTTCCCAGGTCAACCGGCGACGTGGGTCGTCTCTGTAGACCTCCTGTAAATAGTTGTTCAGGGTCTGACGGTGATCTGCCAGCATACATTGGTGAGGATGTGATCGGATAGCGAATGACGGTCCTACTCACTGGTAATTTGTTCCATAGCGATGTCGAGAGTGATACTATTCGTTTTCTAAGCAGTGGAGTCAAGTTGAGGATAATCAGTCTCGCAAGCTGCTATGCTCCTTATATTCTGCAGGCCCGGCTGTGCAAGCATTTTTTGCATGACCAGGATGGAAAATCCACAGGTTGGCAGGTCAGAGTGGGTGGACCCTTTGGTAACCGGTTTCTGAGCGGACGACGCGACCATTTGCTCCCTGAACCCGAATTCGTGCGTCACCATCATGACGCTAAAAAGAAGTCCGAAGAACACAGATTAACGCTTAGCCTGCATTTATTTCCAGGCGCTAGCACTGGAATCCACCAAGCTGTAGAGATATAAAAGTACCGCAAGGATGATGGTTGCGAGGAATATAGACGTTCGCCCGCTTAGTCAAGTTGCGTTGTTGGCTGAGACTGAGGGACAAATCATTTTTTGCATGCATTGATGGCCATGGCGAAACGTGAAAGGCATCTACGTCCTCCACATGCTGTGTGGGTGGGAAAATAAGTACCAGAACTAGAATCAGAATCAAGATACGCAGACGACCGCCAGAAATGAAGTGCTGAGTTCGCACTTCGCCCGGACTCAATCCATTGATTCGTACGACCGTGATTGAGATAGGCTGTACACAGACTTTTGTTACGTAAGCACGTAGTACTTACTTTCAGTCTCGTCCCGGCAACGCTCGCAAATCACCTCAGTACTCATGCCTCAGGTCTAGAGAGAACTCGTTCGGAATACCTGCGCCGCTAGTTACTTATTCAAGTCCTCTGGAATATTGCCATTTCATGCCGCCACGCTCTTCAGACCCCGCTCCGGATGTTCAACGTTCAACGCGTATTCCACATGTTCCCGCAATCATTGACCACTTGACCGGACTACGCGGCGAGGGGAGCTCATGCCCACCTAGATTACAAACCGCATCACTTTCAAACGACACCGCCTCGTCTGCAGCTACACCAAATTCCGGGTCAGTTATTTATACCATTGCATCCCAGTGGCCTACGCCTTGGAAGCGCAAATAAATGTCTAGGAACGTTTTCGCGAGCATGTGGCCTCTCCGTCTACTCCCTTCCGTCTCATCCCGATCTAGATGAACGCGTACCTGGAAGAGAATTCCTACCCAACAGATGGTACTTTTCAAGTTGCGGGTAATTGCTGGAGCGCCGCCCGGCGTTTCCAGATCCTTCTCTTCCACCCTACCTTTGACGGTGCTTGGAGCGATCTCATGCAGATACCCGACATGAAGTCCTCGTGGCCACTTTCTTTCTCTCGCTTCTTGGCACCAAGCAGTTCGATCGATATTGCGTGTAGAGAGCGCGCCTTATTTCATGCAGCTTGGCTATTTCGTGTATTATTCCCCAAGCATAATGGCAACGCCGCGATCATGGAGGGCGCACACCTACAGAAGCATTCAGCTCCGCCCAGCATTGCCTTTGAACAATACCGCCATCGTTAATACTTTCTTGATGTCTCCGCCGCTAGACAGTATAAAAATTACCGTTCGACTATGGGAGCCTTCCAGGTTAACATAGAATGGCCCGTGGTACGTATTTTCCTCGACTTCTAGATGCGTTCATTCGTGCTCATCGTCGTAGCCCAAGACCCCATCGTTGCGCTGAATAATTGTAGGCCAAGCAGGTTCCCGCTAAGTGACGCATCCTAAACAACGCCTTGCTATCCAGACCTACAGTCCGTAGGACGGGCTGCTGCTCTCAGCTGGAAGGACTCGACTAGCGGACCAACACACAGTCCGGAATGGAAGTCTGTATGCAAAGGTGAACATTCCTTTTCGATGTCGTGCGCATTGTCTAATATATATTCATGCAGTTTCTGGGAAGGAGTATGGTGTAGGCGTTGGAACCCACAAACACCTTGCACGTGGGGCAGCGGCGGCACTCGCTCTAGAGGCACTGAAGCTCGCGACCGAGAGCGAGCGCAGGTGACAAGTTAGACTGATTCTCAGTATCACCATCGGACAGCGACTTGACTGACCCCAAATTCCCGCATTCTCTGTCTATCTATTTTTCTCTCATCCTTGTCCCCACATCTAGTCCCCACAACTCTCTGTTACCCTGCGTCCCACTCTGTAACTTCACACCTAGCTCGCATCCTGGAGACCTGTTATCTATTCATGCGTCGTTGCGTTGTTCAGACGTGGTCATGAAAGGACCGACATTAGCCTGTGAATCAGCATAGGCTGAATGGCGTGATATGAACTACACGCACATCTGAATCCGAGGTGGCTGCCAGCCTCGACCCATGTACGTGTGACAGGAGTGAGTCCGAAGCACGTTGCTAAATTCGTTGCGGCGTGGTAAGCGTAGTTTTACTAGCTAAGAATATTATCATTGTGGTGACTTCTCAAGTCACCGGCACCATAGTCCTCCTTGATCCCTCTCGATCACTGTGGCAGAGTTGTTCTCTGGCGCAGCATATGACTAGATGGTAGATAACCGGACGAATCCAAGCTGTCACCATCTTCGTCTGATCACCGGAACGAAATCTCCGCTTTATCCCTCCACATTTCGGCTCGTGTATACAGACCAATGGCAACCGCGACTCGACCGACACAGCTGCCGAGGTCTCTTTTCAGGTTACTGCGCGTTTACCTCGTGTAATGTGATTTATCACCGCGTCAGTGCTGGGGCTCCCCTGCCATAGTCGACGTATCGGGATCAGCCCCAACATCAGACATAGTCCCGGAGTAACATTCCCATGAAAGGATACAATAAACTATCCCTCTGGTCTTTGTTTGTCCGCTCAACTCCACCTCTTTCAGGTACTCTGACATGCCTACATGGCATAAATGGCGCGGTAAGATCTTATCTGAGTACATCTCATCCGTGGTCGACGGAGCACCTAATACATTCCATCGACCCAGTTCCGATGTTAACTGAGGGCTTATCAGTCACTATGAATGTACCTCCGCCGAACAACTCATTAGTAAGCCCTAGGCGTCCGTTGGCGAGCCCCGGTTTTCAAGTAAGTTGTCGATCAAGGAGAACTGACGGCGTTGTGCTGCTACGCACCTTCTCCAACAGTTTCTGATTCAAGGAGCGGTCTCGTGACAACCGGTGTCCCATCACCGAATGGTGCAACTATGTCTGGATTCGCCGATAAAAAGAATACGACTTAAATACGACAGCAGGGATGGTTTGTGAAGCATACCAAAGTCCACTCATCATCATTATCACAACTTTATTTCTCGACGTTAGTATTTCCCCTTCACAACATGACTAGTGGAAGTAAGTCGAATATTATCTTTGATTGCTGGCACAGGAACTCACAGCATTGCAGGATATGTCACGGCTCTCCATAATTGTGAGCTGCTTGATCATTGGGGGTTCGGGTGTGGGTATTCAGCGTCGCAACCTCATTACGATGTAGACCTCCAGGGACGTAACGAGCAACACCTGTTGAGTTGGAAAGAATCCTCTCAAGGCCCTCCAAATGCCTTGGTGTGGACTGCAGTTTGTAAAGGTATGCGATTGTGCGGAGATTACTTTAAAACGGTGAAATGATTTTGCAATATGTTTTGTTTTAGTTAGGGGTCAGGTGCTCGGAAGTGGCACTGCTGGTCAGATTCGCACTGCCAAGGAACAAGCGGCGCAGACCGCCTGTCAGGCGCTAGGAATTTCAGTGTAACTTGCTCTCTACAAGATGATACATAGTGCAACCAACAATAATTAAACTAGCTTCAATCTATAAATTGGGGGTCACAGTTCACCGGTCAGTATCGCGGAGTTTCCAAATAAGGAAGGACAGTGACCGAAGAGCTTCGCAAATCGCGCCATAGAACAGTCCTACCAAGTCCTCGAAGGCTTGAATATTGAGTGACGGGAGAAAAGGCCTCATACTAGGTTACCTGACCAGATGTCTCGGCGTCTGACACCATATCTTTTTGCTGGCGTGTTGGGTGCGGTCTTCATAGAACTGAACCGTTCTGCAAGCTTAACTCTCCGCCCGTCGCCATCTCATTGACAGGTGTTGTCTCAGGCGTCTACATTTTCAAACCATTCCTTGAGGAAATCGCTGTTACGCGGTGCGCACTTCATTTGAGATCTAGTGGAAGAGCCGTACTAATTTTGGTTGCCAGAGAAACCCGAGACGCAACAGCAACAGTCAAACCCACAGACCGTGACCGACCGCAATCCGACGCCGCTCCTCAGGAAGGCACATAGAATTGCCTATAAGTCGTTTCCACCTTGCAGGTTTCTTCAGCTATTCCATATCGAGCGTCGTGTTTGTCATGTGGCCTTCAAGGAGGGTGTAAAGGTGCACTATCCGAGCGGATCGCTACACCATAACTCACATACACATGTAATGTTTTAGTTACGGATTCGCATTTGATCCTAGTAAACGCGGCAAATTCCCGCTATCTCCACGACTGTAGGCGCAATCGCACACATATGCCTCCTTACCGCCGATCGACATCCATTCTCGTCACTCCGTTAGTGCTACTAGCTATGGCATCACGGCGTTCCCATATCTGTCACGCGTTTTTCAACAGGAATCCTACTGACAGAGACAAGATCCTTACCTGCAAAACAGTTTCGCCTAGGAAGATCATCTCTTTGCGAGTCTCTTCGACAATGAGGTCCTGAATTTGCAGCCACTTTTCGCCCTCACCGCCTCCGCCTCCGACTCGGAGATGAACCTTCCAGACCGTATTCTCCTTATCACGCGTAGTTCCCGCTACGGATTCGTGAACAACGTTGGCGATCAGATCGTAGACTGTAGGCGGATGCGAAGGTGGCGCATCGAGGTCTACAAGCAAATCGTATCGACCAAGATCCAAACGGAGATGGAGATGATCAACAACGTTATTACATGAAAGATCGACGATGCGTACATTCGCGGAAATCAACGCCCCTGAGCGGAAAGGTGACGATAGTAGGGTTTTTCTCTTCCACGAAGACATTCTTGGTGAACCGCTTATAGTGGAGGACAATATATCGTGGGAGACGCTGACATTTGTATCGCCTTAGCTGGCCTGCCGACTCCTTTGATGGTGCATGACTGTAAGTGACAAATAAAGCGTGTCCAACATGAGGAGTTTACCTGTGTGGTGACGCCATCATATTTGGCTAGCACGGAATGTATACTAACCTGTGGAATGATGTTTTTCTCGAATGCGTCCTGGAACAACGGTGGCGGCGGCAGATCAACTGCTAGGAAGAGGAACGGAGATACCGTTGACTTGATGTCTGACGTGCGGAAATCATAAATCAGTATGAGCATGATCTGAATGTTCTAACCTCTGTCAATATCGAATTTCGGCTTTTCGTTTCCAGCTTCATCGGGGCGTACGAAGACTTGTTGTGCCTCCACGCGAAGCTCTCCCTGGAAAGTCGAGAAGATTACACCTGTGCAGGTTACGTATTACAGACACTCGGCGACTACAACCAGGACTCACTCGAGTTCTTCTTCTTCGTACCGCCCAGATCGATATGCAAACGATTAAGAAACCAACCAAGGAATTCGACCGGATCTCCTTGTCTTTCTAATGAGAATTTTCCAGAACTGGCACGATTCACTTCCTGCAAGAATTCATGTGGGCTGACTTGGCTTTTGAAAAGCCGCGGATTCCATATTTTCTTGGCAAGTGCCGCAAATCTCTTGACAAGTTCCGTTTCTTTCCCCTTGAAATCTGATAGGAGCAAGTAGTCTCGAAGTGGAGGGACATGAAGGAGAGAGTGTATGATGACATTCATGTGATCATTACGCTTGATGTTGTTGAGACCAACGTACCCTTGCGAATAGCGCTTGTGTGTGAGGTCGTAGGATGGTTTGGAGAGGTAAGAAGCAGAGGAGAGGTTCGCTATCGATCTTTTCGTAAATTTGGGATTCAACACGAAAGCAATGTCTTCGAGTGACGGATCAGATACAAGATAGCCATCTGGGAGTACGTAGACCTGATAATCCACTGGGGTGAATCGCCGCTGCACGTGTGAGAGGTGAAATTGACCTTTGTTGTCTCGAGATTGATGAATACATGATGGTCATCGTGAATGGAGTGGGCATAAGCGTACGAGCTGCGACCACGGCCTTGGAAATACTTTCCGCAGACAAGGCAGCCGTATATATTAATATTGGAGGTCGAGACTGAGCACACTTTCTCAAAATCAAAGTCAAGCAAGGCCCGGTTAATCTGCGAAGAAGAATGAGGGAATATAAGGAGCCGAGAAGGCGTGCTGGCATACGGTGTCGAGGTATAAGTCCGATGCCTTGTGCTCATATGGGGAGGCTGTAGCATCTAAAGAGTACGGATCATCTTCAACATCCGACCCAGTGACGGGTAGTGTATTTCCGTCGAGCTTGCTGCTGGGCGCGTGGCTATGTCCCTCGGAATCCGACACGGCTGGGCTGTCCTCTAACCTAGTTCGTTTGCTCGGTGGTTCTCCATCTGAGTAGGTGGACTGTCTTGGAGACAGTGCAAGGCTGGAGCCGGACATACTTCGAGGAGATCGTGCCCACGAAGGAACGTCGGGCGCGTCAGTAGTCTATGAATAATTAC
>QFEF01014603.1:0-13952 GCA_003316035.1 Neoboletus subvelutipes | reverse complement strand
CGAGGATAACCATGGCAAATGTTGTTTTTAGATGGCAGTTTTATGAAGACAGATGTGGGCAAAGCCGGGGGAGATATCCGATCGAGGTTATTCCCAGAATTTCAGAGGCAGTGTGCAGCGGCGCAGCAGTACTAGAATAGTGTTGGTGCTGTTCAGGCACGTCTCGCACGGCAATGTAGGGAGTGTGAGGAGAGGGCAACCTGTTCAGTGTTCACTTACAAGTATGTTATGTAGTACATGAAGTAGGACATGTGATGATTGATCACGGGTCAGCCTAGTAGTAATACATTCTGACCTTTGTCGTCCAACTGCACATACTCAGACCCGCAAAAAATGCCACGAAGGGCACGAGTACATTTTGTGTCCTTGAAATCCTCCCTCGTGAATTTACCTATCTCAATTTATGGGCCTCTTCTCGAACGATCCATAGTGCGTGCGTGAATTGCGCCAGCACCTCAAATAAACGTCTGTTTGACACTCGACAGCGGCCACAAACGCTTGCCATACATTTGAAACGCGACTCTCAAGCCTCGAAGGTAGAGGCCTATGTGGGATGGACTGGAATGGCATCTTCCTCTTCCCTCGCCCATTTCAATGCAGACGCGCGAGAGAACGCGTTCGAGACGATCGAGATCGATCCCCAGTATGCGCAAGGCCTTGGATTCGCAGAGGGCGACATTGTACGTCTGCTGCTTCTCAAAAACAAAAAGGGTCTCATTCTCATCTCGTCTCCCGCAGGTCGAGATTGGTCTGTTGTATGATCTGCCCTTTGCCTCGTCGGTGGGAACAGAGCCTCTCACTGCAGACGACTGGGAAATCATTGTGAGTTTATTTTATTGGTTCCGCTGGAATACTTATTATTCATTGGCCAGGAAATTCATGCTTCTCATGTCGAGTCAACTCTATTGTCCCAGGTTCGGGTCGCAAAAGTCGGACAAGAAATTGATGTGTGGGTATTGGGACGTACAAGAGTTCGTCTCCTTGTTGGTAGGCTCTATTACCTTGATCCACGTCTTCGCTTCATCAACTTCCCCAGTCTCTTTGGCCCCGTCAACCAAAGGCAATGCAGCTCTGTTGACAACTGATAGTGAAGTCAACATCGCGCCGAAGATGCACGCTCCCCAAAAAGCTATTGGAGGTGCCCCGTCCAGCACTTCTCAAGATAGTACAGCCAAAAAAGACTCCGCAAAAGCATCGTTACCAGCGACTGTATTGCGGATTCTGCCCACTCGCCTAATCGACCGATTGTCACCCTCGTCGGCTTGCTACAATCGACCGGAAATACTAGGTTATATTCATCCCTACATATTCTCCAACCTTGCGCAATCTCGGTATCCGATGAGGGAAGATAAGAAAGATGTCTTTCTCAAGTTTTCGTATCGATTGCTGGACCCTCCGCAGAACCCGCTGGACCCGCCCCGCAATGATAATGCAAATGCGAAAACGCAGGAGCCTGTTGCTCAGGTTCTTCACCCAGGGGGGAAAGGCGAACCTCCCGCGGCGGAAAAGTCGTCATCAAATGTGTCCACGGAAAATTTCATGTTAGTGGGGTGGTCCGATAAAGTTTTAGAGAGCCACGTATACTTTCCGTATGGGTTGGAAGGTGTCAGTGATTGGCATTGGATTCAGTGAGTGAGATCTTCACGTCACTATAGTGTTGTCAAACGCTCGTATTGATGCTGGCGACGAAGTGTCACACCAACGGGAGAGCGAAAGAAGTTTTCAGAGCTCTTCACTAACATTCCCGCTCATAATCTAGACGAGGCAGAATCATTGTGAGTACATCAGATCAGAATGTATGATGGAACCTTCATTGATGGAAGCCTATCAAATGTAAGGCAACCACCCTCACCGGAAACTGTACTCTCTGGGACACAAGACATCCTTGAGGAAGGCACCAAGCAACTCGTTGCTAATTTTGCTCTCCATTCTCTCGACAAGATGGTACATGGAAGTGGGTGACCCATTGATCAGATATTTTCTGTATTGTTCAAAAAAGCAACGTAGTATCTGCAATCCTCTTGACTGGGAGAAAAGGTGTCGGAAAGACCTCAATAGCCCGGGCAATCGCGAAGCGGCTTGAGGAAGACACTCGCACGTATGCATGTAGGGTCATAATTGTTTTCTGCATTGTTTTTTGCTACTGACTGGGAGAAGACACCCACTACATTGACTTCAAGTTCTACACCGAGAAACCAGTGGCGACCTTGAAGGCTCTTTTCCGGTACCTGTACGAGATTGCAGCATGGCATCGTCCGACCGTACTCATCTTTGATAACCTCGACAAAGTCTTAAAGGCAGAGGTCGAGGCGAGTGGCTTCTGCGTTTGTAACTTGACTTGCATCTGTGTTGACGATCAAATACGGGTTACTAGCACACCGACTCATTTCGCTCTCGCCATATCACGGAGCTTTTCATCGCTCAATACTCTTCCGGAGAACGCATGATACCTTCAAACTTTCGTGGGATAGTAATGATTGGAACCGCTGAATCGCAAACGAGTCTTCACGCCCTCGTTCATACGTTGCATATCTTTCAGGAAGTGTATCACATTCAGTCTCCCAACAAGGATGCGCGCAAAGAGGTCAGTAGGCGGCTTCTCCTTAGTCCCCGTTAGTGGGCTAATTCCCCCATCAGATATTGGCAAACTTGGTGGAACGACTATGTGTAAATTCTCCTGGTGTCATCATACACCCCGATGATCCTCCAAACTTTGCCATGATTTCGACACACACGGAAGGTTATTCTCCTGTTGATCTACAGGATCTTGTTACCCGTACAGTGCAGCAAGGTGCTAGCCGGGCTTTTCTGAAGCATGGAGCAGGAGCAACTGAAGTAAGTATGTTAGTTTGGATAGGTTGCTGTTGTAGATCTAACAGTACACTAGGTTAATTTATCCGCCGCCGATTTCTCGAATGCGCAAGTGGATTTTGTTCCCCACTCTTTACGTGATGTCCCACTTCAGAAATCAAACGTGGAGTGGGCTGACATTGGAGGTGAATCTGGATCAATTTCCCTCTGTGGTCTTGATTGCCGACTTTTATTCCAGGGCTGAAACATGCCAAGCGTACTCTGCGAGAAACACTGGAATGGCCCACCAAATATGCTCCATTGTTCAAGCAGTCACCCTTGCGCTTGCGTTCAGGGTAAGCTGGCAAAAAAGAGTCCGTATACTGTCATTTACGTCTAAACAGGTTGTTATTGTATGGTTACCCAGGGTGTGGCAAGACGCTTCTTGCGTCTGCGGTGGCCAAAGAGTGTGGGCTGAACTTCATTAGTATCAAAGGCCCTGAGCTCTTGAATAAGTATATCGGTGCGAGTGAAAAATCCGTGCGTATGAAATGCAACGAATTTTCGGTTTTTTAAATCTGTTTATCAGGTTCGAGATATTTTTGACCGAGCATCTTCTGCGAAACCGTGTGTCCTGTTCTTTGACGAGTTCGACTCTATCGCTCCAAAGAGGTCCGTCAGTTTTCATCCTATGCATGCCACATTTACTTATATTCGTGATTTTTAGAGGACATGACAGTACGGGCGTGACCGATCGTGTGGTGAACCAGCTGCTGACTGAGATGGATGGTGCCGAGGGCCTGACTGGAGTATATGTTCTCGCCGCCACAAGGTCGGTATCTCGTCCATTCAACTTCGTTACCATCTAACTTCTCAGGCTAGTCGACCTGATCTCATTGACGCTGCCCTCCTTCGTCCTGGTCGTCTTGACAAGTCCATTCTATGCGACATGCCCAATGAGGAAGATCGAAAGGATGTACGAGATTTTCTCTCTGTACGTTATTGATGAACTAATTACATCAGATTCTACAAGCGGTTAGCCGCAAAGTGACCCTGGGACTGTCGGTTGATTTGGAAGAAATTGCTCGATTGACCGAGGGGTACTCAGGGGCCGACCTTCAGTCCTTGGTGTACAATGCTCATCTCCAAGTCGTGCATGCGTCCATTGATGCAACGTCGACTAGACGGCCAGGGCAAGAGGAGGAGAAACGGATTCAATATGTAACACTTGGTGCTGCTGGCGAACAAAAGATTATTTCGCGAGCGGAGGAGTCTCTAGTGCAGAAAAGAGTACGTGAGTTTAATGCCTTGTTCAGTAAGTAAACTAATGTCAGCACATTAGCTTCAACAAATAATGAGCTCTAAAACGAATATCGAGATGGAGAAGAAACCAGCCAACACGCCTAAAAAGGTTTTGTCTGCATTTTGATTGCACAAGGATGACTACTTAATGGTGTGGGTGGTGCCAGTACGAAATCACACAAGCCGACCTTTTACAGGCGCTCGAGACCACACGACCGTCTGTTTCTCGGGAAGAGCTGGATCGTCTAGGCAGGATGTGAGTGTCTTCCCAACATGCTGTGCATGATCCGGTGCTTATGCGGAGGCGCACCAGATATAGTGGTTTCGTATCAGATCGTAGTCAGAACAAAACAGCATTTCCGGCGCCACCCGCCCCAGGCGGTGTCGGCTCCCGAGCAACTCTTGGATGACAGGAGGATTTGCGATAGTTTTACATTGACAACATGGTCAACATTTTCTTTCTTGCGGTCCGCCTCTGTCCTGCTTTTGGAGAGACTTTTTGTGATATTATGGACATCCTGCTGCGGACGGGGTGGATGAAACGAGGCAGCAAGCGAGGCAAGCTTGTAAATGAGGGGTGCCACAGCTTTCCGGGGTCTCGTGCGATAGGACCCCAGAATGTGGGAACCAGGGTTTATTAACAACCAAAGTGATCCCCCCTCGCAGAAGTGCAAGACACTGGAAATTTTGTTACTTTATAATGGTTTCTTCGAAAAGACATCAGAAACACGGCAAAGCACCGTCACAAAGTGCGTTTCGTGTTGCACAATGCTGCAATATTTGTTGTGTTGGGCAGATCATTGACACAACCTCATCAAGCAGTGAGGACACGCACGACGAGGTCGAAAGGCAGGGTCAGTCCCCACGTTCCACTTATGAGGATGGTGGCAACCAGCTCATTGCTCCATTCCGATCATCTCTGTTCTCCTTATGTTTTTTTCCTCATTAGCCCCTTGCCGATCCCGAGCAGAACACCCAACTGCTGACAGAGCAGCTGCGCTCGTTGGGGCTGTACGCAGCACACACACTAGGAGACGGCAACTGTCTATTTCGTGCATTGAGCGATCAACTGTACGGCTCCCCTTCATACCATCTTCAACTGCGCAAGGATATATGCGACTGGATTGAGACCCACTCGCAACGTTACGAACCGTTTTGTGAAGACGAACGTGGCCTAACCGCCCATCTGCGATGTATGAGGGAACAAGGTGCGTCGGGGTGGTCACATCGCCCTGTTGACAGGGTTCCATCCTCTTTTCTTTTTCTTGCGGCAAAGTAGTGACGCCCTGCAGGCACTTATGGCGGTCACCTCGAACTCTCTGCATTCTCTCACTTTGCGGGACGGAATGTCAAGGTCATACAACCTGGACTTGTATACGTCATCGAATGGAATGCGGGAGGAGAGGTTATCGCCGATCAATCCGCTTCTCCGGCGACACAAGCGGACGGTCAACTAATGGAGGCACGTGAGAGGCGACGTCTTCGGAAGCAGCAACAACAACGCGAAGAGACGTCGCAGCAAGAGGAGGCCAGTGATACAGTATATGTGGCGTAAGTTCATCGGCATCACATGAAGACCCGAACCTTAAAAATCGTTGACATTTGGCGCATGCAGGTATCACGATTGGGAACATTTTTCATCAATTCGCAATTTGCGAGGTCCGCACACAGGCCTTCCAAACGTTTGTGAACTGTCACCGGGTACGGAGGCTATTTTACAATCCCCTGTGAAGAAGAAGGCACCTTCGTCGCGCATCAAGGCAAAGTCGGAGTCCAAGGTTGGTTTGAGGCGCTCCAAAAATGGCCAATTTGCGAGCACAAAGATGAAGATCGAAGAAATTACTGTTCCTACTCCAACGCAAGTACCTCTTCCTATATCCCGCTCGCCATCACCCCTATCCTCTGCCGAGTCACTGTCGCAGATTGATGTTGATGTATTACCACCCACACCTGTCACTTCACAACCGGCAAATGTAGACTTTTCACTACCCCCTGTCCTCCGGGTCCACCGATCCCCTAAGCGCACGTTTGACGAATCGTCGGGCTCTTCCTCTCTATCGGATTCCATAGCAAAGAAAACACGCAGTGTCCACCAACTTCCCCCTCCCGCCACGCAATTGCAGCCAGACCCAAATGCTATCGAGGTTGACGATCCCGAGGAAGAGGAATCGACACCTGAACTCTCCACCCCAAGATCCTCTAGTTCTACACCCTCTTCTTCTGTGGCGTCGTCTCCTCTTCCTGGAACGCCGCCTCCGGAGCCCGAACCTGAGCCCATGCCTATTGAAAAACCTTTGACGCGGCGTCAGCGGAAAGCCCTTGGGCTTCCCAAATCGCGGGCGGCGCTTATTGCGAAACAGGCAAGCGCAGGGAAGATCGTCATTCCCGGCGGTCGATTCAAGAGGAATGTGGGCACAGCGGCGGACGATGAGGGGCTGGCGAAGATAAGGGAAGTGGGGGATGCCAGTGTTGATGATGAAAGTAGCGTGCAAGAAGAGTGGCAGCAGAATGGAACGGGAAGGTTAGATGTACGTGGTTTTCGAGAGTTGAAGATCTAGCGCTGGTCGCACCGCCGGGTTTTCTTCCGCCGTCACCCGCGTTCAAACGTATCCCACCATGACGTTGACGAGCCAACGATGGCTCTTGTTACGACCACGACCACAACTACGACCACGGACTACGCTCACACACTCGTACTCTGCCCTTTTATCGGACACACATGACAGGACATCCCACTTCACCACGCAGTGCGCTTTTCCGAGCATTTTATTTTCAGCATCTACTTTAGATCATCATTCCCCAATTCTGTTCACGATACCCGCATATCTAGCCTGTATCAATATACCGAATACATCGCCAGCATCTGAGCGTGAATGGCCTGCGAGAAACAGAGGTAATTGATAACTACAACTCGGATGCACGGTGAGGTCGGACTCTCAAAATTGGTTGATCCCGAGGTGTTCAAACTCCGCTCTAATTGGCCTTACTTGACTGCCCGCAGCTGCATTGTTGGATGCCCCTTTCTTTCGCAGATGGATTTGGGGAACGACAAAGTTCATACCATTCACCATGTCGAGTCTCTGCGTCGCAAAGCTTCCTACTATTGGCCAGATAGGCGCTATCACAGCTACATGAGAGGCGCAGTCTTCCATAACCACGACTTCCGCCCCGCGCTCAACATCCGTACACTTATTTCCTCACTTTCCCAGCAGGAAAGACCGGCAGGTGGTGGACCTTCAACGAATGGCCGTATCCTCCGCAAACGCAAACGCTTAGAACCAACCCATGGCCTTTCAAAGCGCATTAGACTTGTGGACGACGGAGCCCGACGGAACTCAAATGATGAACAAGATGAAAGTGAAGAGATCAACGAAGGCAAAGACGACATAGGCCCGGAGTGCCGGCAGATTTATCCGTCATATTGGGAATCATCCTCCGACGTAATTAATGAAGCGTATCAAACAGAGCACACCTCTTTTCTTCAAGTTTACCAGTTTGCATTACACTTGCGGTATAACCTGGTGGTCGATCGCAGTTCAGAACATTACGCCGAAGACAATCTTGCAGCGAAATGGGGATGGCTCGAGGAAGAGCAGAAGCTACGCTCTCTTCTCGAAGTCCGTCAGAGGGACGTGTCTCTCTCCCAGGATATAGATATGGGGAGGTTCTTTATCACGCGTTACCATGGCCATCTTTTGGCTCTCTCTGGGCGACTTCAAGAACCTCCTCCCTCCCTCCCAGAAATGTTCAGAGAACACAGCGAGAGGTGGTTATTTTTGCTTCCGGACATCCCGTGGCCAGATGGTCTCGCTGATGACGTTCTTGAGCACCAAAATATACAGCCCTTAGGTATGCACCACGACTTTATCACGGCTTGTGCCGTCCTCCAGTCCCACCATCGCGCGAAGCTGGAGGCAAGTCTCCAGCTACACGTCCTTCCAGAAGGCACATATGACCCTGCACGTGATCTTCCGTTTGAACTCCGTACCCACTTCACGCTCTCGCTTGCGATGCCTGAGGCTTATCACCCGTTCAGTAACTCGCTTTCTCAGCGCAAGGTAAACGAACTCGAGGGTCTCCAACGCCGACTTCTCTGCTTCCTCTCCAAAACACCCCTCACGGGCTTTGTGTATGCCACTGCTATGGAGGAAGGAATGGACGTTACCATTCCCTTCTTTCTTAACAGCATGCGTCCAGCACCCCCTCTCACGCAGGATGTGATCTACGAGTCGTTGCAGCCTAATGGGCTCCTCTCAACGTTGTTGCCTTTCCAGAGACGCACTGTCGCATGGATGCTAGAACGTGAGGGCAAAAGGATCTCATCTGCGGGGACCGTAGTGCTACTGGACGATTCGAAAATCTCTTCAAGTACGGAGAGCCGGGACTTACCACTATTTTGGGAAGAAATAGAAATGGGAGGTCGAAATTTCTTTTTCAACCGCCTCACAACTGCTCTTAGTCCCACCCCGCCCAGGCCTCATACTGCGCTGGGAGGCATACTTGCTGAGGAACCTGGTCTGCTCCCGTCTTATACTCTATGTGGTTGCGAGGCTTACACGGCTTTGACCGCTTATTCAGGTCTCGGAAAAACCATGGAGTGTCTCTCGTTAATGCTTCTCAATCCAGCTCCGGAGAGGAACCCCTCGAATCAGAGATGGGATCCGGAAGCGCAGCTGCACGTTAAAGAGATCAAGGTCACATTTTGCCTCTCCGTACATCCTCCTTCAAGTTTGCTAACATCCTGTGTTCATAGACGACCCTTATCGTAACCCCACCCACACTTGCAACCCAGTGGGCAGACGAACTCGCCGTTCATGCGCCTGATCTCAAAGTATTCGTATACGACGGTTGGGCGAAGCTCAAGGTACCGATAACGGAGGCCGACATTGAAGCTGAGAGAGCGAAACGTCGTTCCATAGCAGCTCGGAAATCCAAACGGAAGGCCAATGCCCAACGGAGTGGTCAAAGTGAAGCCAACACTTTGCAAGGCGACCACACAAACATGGGCGAGATAGGGTCTGATGCCGTGCGCAACCTGAACCCCGACGACTTGGACGCAGACTCGGATCCAACCCTCGACTGGCCCAGCTTCATCAATCAGTTTGACGTTTGCATCACGACATATAATGTCCTTCGACTGGATATGTCTGTTGCCCGCGCACCTCCTAAACGTCCCCGCAGACAGGATGTAGATTACGGGATTCTGCGAAGGCCAAGGAGTCCCCTGGTGATGTGTGAGTGGTATCGGGTAATCATGGACGAAGTGCAGATGATGGGAATGGGCAGATCTGAGTTCGTTCTTTTTCTTTTTTTATCCCACCTCCTCCGCAACCTCTCTATGATTCGTCAAGTGGTGGTCAAACCCTATCCTGATGTCTCTAATTCCAGGGAAATGGTTTCTCTTATCCCCCGTTTATCTTCCTTCGCCGTCTCCGGAACGCCGGCGCGTGCCCAGGTCTCAGACCTTATCAGCGTTCTTCGATTCTTGCGTATCAATGATCTTGTTGCGCCCTCGCGGATGTGGGACAGGCTTTTGAAACATAGATTTAAAGATTTGTTTGTATCATTGTTCCAGAAATATTCTGTCAGGTTGGCCAGCATCTCGCCAAAAATAAGGCTCATTATTGATTGGGCGTACCATCCAGGACGCTGAAGTCTTCTGTCAAGAACGAATTGACGATACCTCAACAGCGGCGATATTTAGTAGGTATCGAGCTTGGACGGGTTGAGCGACACGTGGGTTGTCTTTGAGTCAGTGACATCTCGGATAGAACACTCATCGCATGGAATTCGAAAGGTGTACGACCAGGCTCTAGAAGAGGCGCTTGCTGAACTTGGATTAGACGGACGCGGAGTAGCAGCATACGAAGGGTGGGATGTCGATGCTAGTGTTCTGAGAAACGTGCTGAGAAGGTTGAGAGGGATATGTACACATCCTCAGGTGAGTCGCTAGCATATTTCTCATACACAACACCCATCTCAAGATTTGGTGTGGTACAGGTTGGACAACTGCCAAAACAAAGTGATAAGCTGAACAAATCGGGTGCCTTGAAGAGTATGGCAGACGTCTTGGAGGTATGCACGCCTGTGTATTCTTCGTATCGGTGCTGCACCCACATTTACTGAATCTGTAGTCAATGAAAGACCAGAATTGGAGAAACCTGACCGAGGATCGCAGAGCAAAGGTGCGTACTTCACCTGGTCACAGTCCTGATCTCGCTTCGTTTCCGCGTACCCGCTCATTGCCTCGACTATCTAGGTGTTAACACTGAGTCGGCTTGCCCAACTTCAGCAACACCACTCCGACGATCTTGATCGGTATCAACGCGCTCTCGGACATTTGCTCACTGCAGACACAGAAGCCACTCAACTCATCGACGAGATCAAAGCCTCCATAGCGCAGCACAACCTGAAAGGCGAAGTTCTCAAAAGAGACACACAGGCGTTGAGAGATTCAAGGCATATTCCTAATGATCAGTACACCGATTCCATTGACAAGGGAAAAGGAAGAGAATTTGAACGCGATTCTACGTCACCGATGGATCTTGATCTCGATTTCGGCGATGATGAGGATGTCGAAGATCGAGGATTACCAAAGACACTGGCTGGCGAAGACCACAGGGTCAAGCGAATGGCATTGCTGGCTCGTCTGCGAGAATCTTTGATGGTACTTCATCGGGTCAAATTCTTGCAGGGAGATGTGTACCACGTTCTCGGATCTTCTTATTTGCAAAAGGAAGACGCGGCATACGCGGACGCAGAGAGCCTCCGAAAGGACCTACTCAAATGTGGGTTCGTGTTGTATATCACACGGACTGGGCTGAAGATTGCGATTGGCTAGCTACGGAGGAGGCGGCGAACAAGGCTATGCGAAGGCTGAGTATTTCTGCGACGGAGAAGCGTGTGACAGAACAAGCACTACAGATCTCATTGCCCTTCATAAAGGGCGGAGGTATTAGATCAGCCCATTTGGTGAGTGCCACTATCTCGACCTCTGTTTAGAACCTTCTTGCATTAATCTTACGACTCTCCTCAGTTCGAAGAAGCAAATGAAATTATCGAAGACGTGCTCAACGAGCAATCCGCTCTTCTCTGGCAGTGGCGTTCCAAGATCGTTGGACTAGTTACTCGAAAGCTCAATTCTGCCGACGAACAAGCTGATGGAGAAGAGTATGCCCGTACACTGGACACGCAGGGCGAGGCCGAGGCCTACTTGCAAGCCTATTCTGCACTCCTCGCCGACCGCCGGGAGACAATCGCTGCGGAACGGACACTCCTTGCAGCCCACGAGGGAAAGGAGAAAAAGACAAGAAAGACCAAGGCTGCCGCTCGAGCAAACTTCCAGATGCAGGAGAACTTGGGGGTTCCAGACGACATCGAAGTACAGCCTCAACATGAAGTGCTGTACGGACAGCTGCTGGAGCAACGCAAGGAACTGCAATTGTCTGGACGTGCGCTCAAATCGGTCATGGTGGATCTCTCCGCTGTTGCTGCTCGTATTCCGAAGGAGAACGATCCAGAGAAGATTATAGCCAAAGATGGGGCTGCCGCTGTGCGAGCGCTGATAGCAGGCCTACGTAAGCAACCTGTCGTTTCGACTATGGGCTAAAGCGAAGTGTTATCCCCACAACAGAGGAAGTAACGGACAAGCTAGATGCCGACCTCGCTGTATTACGAAAGACTTTCAATGATCGAATCCTGTCTGTATTCGCACCTTTTCCTTGCCCCACCCATTCACTCACGCGTAACCAGTTATTTCCGGCAACTCCAGGAGATCTCGGATACTGTGGCAGAAGTCGAATGGGAGGGTCCTCTCGCCGATGCTATGGGGGTTACTAACCTCGACATCGTCAATCTTGGAGCTAAAATCAATACGAGGCGTGCACGGCAGCGATATCTGGAACACCTTGCCGAGGGTGGGTCGGGTGCCGACGTTGACGACGCTATTTGTATTTTGTGTCAGTGCGAGTTTTCGCGAGGGTTCATTACTCAATGGTAGGTAGGTTCTTCCTCGAGAAGAACGCACACTGACATCCTGAATAGCGCCCATATCTTCTGTGAGGTATGGTTTGTAAACTTTTCGACGGTGATTGGTTGATAGACTATTGGACCGCCTAAAGGCATGCATGAATGCATGGACTGCTCGTGGCGAAGGCAGAGCTTGTCCTGTTTGCAGGTATACTCCATCTAATCAACTCTGGTTACCGACTGAACGTCCCTTGTAGGGCTCCTATCGATATCAGTCAGCTACAGCGCTTCACGCTTCAGGAAGATCGACCGCCTCCTCAAAAGCCCGTGTTAAACAACGGGGAACTAGTTCCTGTTTCCCAACGTCAAATCCAGTACAACATGATTAGTGAGTTTAAGTTTTTGAGGCGATGTGAGCCAACATTTATCAACCGCCGGGAAAGATCCCACTTTATTTGCAGATATCCAGACGATGGAATCGAATGGAAGTTATGGAAGCAAGATTCAGACGCTCGTTCGACATCTTCTGCACATCCAACTTGTAGACCCTGGCGCCAAGAGTATCGTTTTTTCTGCATGGGCTGATTCACTGACAAGTGAGTTTGTGGTCTCTCCGCCCCACCAGAGAGCTTGCCGTTAATTGTGTTCTCAAGTCGTCGAACATGCTCTTTATTCGAACGGCAAGTGGAAGCCATGTTCGCACTAGTGCATCGACTGAGGCAATTCTAGGTATACCCTATCTACGCCTGGACCGGAATCAAGGGAAAGGAAAAGACGGTGGAGCGAAAAGATTTCGAGTCGAACCAAATCTTCAAGTTCTTCTATTGCACGGGTATGTCGATCGTGATTTGACATGACCCTTGCTTGACGCCCGCGAAGCGAACGTGATAACGCTGGTCTGAACGTCACCTGTGCTTCTCGAGTTTTCCTCTTGGAGAGTGTCGTGAATCACGGCTTCGAAGTACAAGGTAACTAGATGTTTTGTTGGTGTCGAGTAGTCACTAAATCATCAGCCAGCCATTGCGCGTATAGATCGAATGGGCCAAACTCAAGCAACCGAAGGTATGATTCACTTCCCACTGGTCATTCTTGTAATTCTCATCAACGTGGATAGTTTTCTGCTACTACGCTGAGGGTACGTTTGATGCATACACCGTGATGTGACAGGAGGGATTCAGGAATTCATAGACACTGTGGAGAAGAACATCCTCGACCTTGCTGCCAAACAAGGCCTGTCCCTTTACACCAAGGATAACTCGGCGGGATCGCTCAATGTCACCTCCTTCGCGATGGACTCGGAGAAGAAATTGATCGACTCGCCAACGAAATCAACCAAGAAAGGAGAGTCGTCACAAAAGGGGGATTTTATCTTCAAGTGCGTAGTCTGGCCCCTACTTTTTCGTCTTTCAATGACTCACGTTCGACTGACTAGGGTGGACGATATGCTGGCGATCCTGTTCCCACACATGTTCGAGGACGTCGAGTTCCTGTTGCCGTCGGACGCCCGCTCCGAGGAAGCCACGTCTTTTGACAACGGTCAACCTGGTCCCGTTCGACCGCCGGTCAGACGGCGGCATGTCAATGCGGAAGCGGGACCGTCGAGGCTTCCCGCCTCGTAGGTGTCATTTATTTGGTGTTTGTAGAGTGTTGGTTTTTACAGCTACGGTTGTCATTTTTGTCGTTATTGTACTGGATACCTCGGACCATCGTCGTGCGGAGCCGACGAGATCGCTGGTCGCCAAGGGGTGATTTGTTCCTGGAGAAATGCGCGCGGAGTTGACTCGGAGGAGAACTTGGGTTTTCAGACCCTCTGAGTATGACGGGCCAAGAGAACGATCCACAACTGGGGGGAGACGTGCCCACTTTCACGTCGCAGCTTTCGAGAACTTGTA
>QFEF01014503.1:0-10842 GCA_003316035.1 Neoboletus subvelutipes | reverse complement strand
GCAGGAGCAGGGATAGGAGCAGGAACAGGATCTGGTGCTGGTGGAAGAGTGGGTGCTGGAGGAAGAGCTGGAGCTGGAGCTTCATTTAATTAGAGTTGGTTTAGCTGTTTTGCAAGTTCTTCAATGCCAGGGCTGGCAGGGTATTCTGGAAAGTTTTCTGGAGGTATAGGAACATCTCCCACTGGTCCAGGATTGGGTGGAAGTTGATGGTCATTATCATCATAGTCATATTCTGGTTGTCACAGATGCTCTAGGATTAGGCCCTTCCACTGTCCCTCAACAGTGGGGGTATTCCATGGAGCTGAGTCTATTTTGAAGACTGTGCTGGACTCATCAAAGATGACAGTTCAGCGTTCGATGTCAAGGGGTTTGTAGGCTTGTTGCCCATGAGTGTACTCTATCATGATGCACTTTTTTCCATGTGGTTGAAACTTACCCCTCCACTGCTTTTTTGGCATGTAGGCATAGGCTGGACACCTGAAGGGGTGAAAGAGAGATGAATCAACCTGGCAATTGAAAAATACTTGATAGGGGACTTTGCCATTGAGTCTGGAGGTTGGACTTTGTGTGGAGATGCATGCAATGGTGGACATGGCATCAGCCCAGAAGGATTTTGGGAGTTTGGACTCCTCAAGCATGGTATTGGCCAAGGTGGCTAGTGTCTGGTTCATGTGTTCAGCTAAACCATTTTGTTCTGGAGTGTAAAGAGCAGAGGTTTCAAGGAGTGTACCATCAGCCTGGAGTTGATCCCAAAAGGCCTTGTTGATATACTCTGTTCCTCTGTCACTTCAGATAAACTTGGTGTAAAGTTTGGAGAAGTATTCTTGTCCTACCTCCATCCAGAGGAGGGTTTGGACATCAGTCTTCTACTGGTTGTAGATTTGAAGGGCTTCATTTTTGTGTTTCATGAAGTAGATCCAGAAGAATCAGCTGAAATTATCAACAATGACCAACCAAAATCTGTACCCTTTGCAGGATCTCAGAGTTATGGGGCCTCTGATGTTGGTTTGCACCATTTCTGGGGGGCAAGTAGTTCAAGGTTCATTTCAAGTTCTGAAGGGTAAGCACTTCATTTTTCTGAGCATGCATGCTTCACAGAATGTGGGTGTTCTGGTGAGGCTGTTGATTCTCTGGACTTGACTGGACTTGACCATTTGCTGAATCTGGTCAATGGACATGTGTTCCATTCATTGGTGGAGGAGATTTATTTCAATGGCTGTGTGGGCTGCTTCCTTTTGATTGCTTGGAGTGACTCTTGCATAGTAGAGGCCACTTATGTGATTTGCAACCAAGATGGTGTTGTGGTTCTTCTGGATGTAGCATGTGTTTGATCTTGTGGGGAAGAAAGTGGTGAGGCCAGCAGATGCAAGCCAATTTACAGAGATGAATGAAATCTGGAACTCTGGTATGAGGAGGATATTTGACAGTATGATTTTGAAGTGGTCCTTGGACACCTGCAACAGGAGTGGTACAGTTCCAATTCTGATGGCATGTGATTCAGAGTTGTCTCCAAGAATTACTGGGCATGGGGGGTTGAGTGGCTGGTATGTTCAGAACCAGGACCGGTGGGGAACTATATGTGACAATGATCCAGAGTCAATGATTAGAGTGTTTCTTCCACTGTTAGTTTGCTCAGACAATGAGTAGGTGTGAATGTGTGTGATTAATGACTGAGATACATGTTCACAGGCTACATTTGCTGAGTCTGGAGTATCTGGAATTCCCTCCCCTGTATTTGCCTTTTTCCTCCCTGTTTCTGGTCTTCTAAATACTCCACTTTGTAACTCCATGACCCATTTTTTGTAGAAGTGGCAGTCAGTGGAGTTGTGTGTTCTGGAAAAATGGTACTTACACCATTTGGAGGCATTTGAAGGTCAGATGGAGGGTTGAGGGTCCAGAAACTTTCATGGCAGACTCCGAATGTCTGGAGGGGTATAGATGGGCATCCTCAGCAATGATTTGTGTCTCCACTGCATCAAAAGCAGTTTGCTATCCTCCATAGTATTGACCATTCTGGAGTTTTTGAAAGGAAGTTTAGGAGAATGAAAGCCATGACTTTGGAGTCTATGGTGAATTTCATGTGGGAGAGTTGGAATTTGAAGGTCTGGAGAGACGTGATGTGTTCTGTTATGACTACAGCCACAGAGGCCTAGTCTTGGCCTGAATGGCTCCTAACCTCCATAGGGTATGGATTGAGTAGGTTATCACATCCCATCGAGGCTATGAAGGAGGATTGTGTGTATCCACACAAGAGGGGGTTGAGGAGGACTAGGGCAAGGACAAGCATAGCATAAGCCAGCAGGATCATAGGAGAAGTGTATTTGGGGGATAATCCTGGTAGTACAAGGTGGAGCATGAAAAGACGCTAGGCCGAGGCCTAGGTGTTGTACAAGGTGATCAGGTAGACTCAAGTTAAGAGGAAACATAGGAGCGCAAGAGCATGACTATAAGTAGGTGTCCAAGACTAGCATGGACCAAGGGATATCTAAGGTAACAAGGACATGTAAGACATCCAAGGTCAAGGGTATGTCCATAGAAAGGACAATGAGTTAAAGACAATCCAATATGAGGAAAACAATGTGTGGAGGTAATAGTACAAATGAGGAGAATCAATGAAAGGGAAGCATACGAAGGTTCTGAAGGGTCAGGGATGACTCAAACAGAGTCATAGATTAAGAAGACATGAGGTGACATGTAGGAATGCATGGAGACATGTTGTGGAAGGAGGGACACACATAGGAGTGATGACAAGGCAGGGTGATGTGTATGGATGACATAGCCAAGGATGATGCAAGCCAAGGTGATGTGGCTAAGGCATGACCATGGGGAATCCCTGGTAAGTCCAGTGGATGTTGTGGGAGCCAAAGTGAAACAACCCAACAGAGCCTATAACTCTAGGTTGACACTTTGAACACTTAGACTAAGAAGAAGAAACCACTATTGAGTGGAACTCTCAAGGATTGGTAACTCCCAAGAGAACTAGACTGGGGAATACCTATCATAGTCTCTGGGTTTATATATCATCTCTGTGTATGTACATGTGTACTATGGATCTACTGATGTAGAGACAGTGATTAAATACATGTGCTAGGCATGAGGTGTGGAGATTAAAAGAATGAGGACACAGCATGTTGTAACAGAATGGAAGAGAAGCAAGCAGAAATGAAATAGAAGAATGGAAGGAGTGGAGATGACTGTGGGAGTCATATATACTTATATGAATATATTAAGGTATAAAAGAGTTCTTGACTTCAAGTTTAGACTCATGAGTAAGAAGAGTGTCTCTGAGTGCAAGTGAACCAGCTGAAAGAGAACTAGCTTCAGTCTAGTGGTCACAGGATCTAGTCACATGATGCAATAAGATAAGATAAGAAGAGAAAAAGAAATGAGAAATGACTAAGTCCCTGTAGAGGTCTCTTGTGGACTTGGGACCACAACACAAAGGGGGAGGCCTAAGGTAATGTCAAGGCAAGGAGGAGGATCTATGTGCTAGGATAGGGGTTTCCAGGAGGTGAGGTCTGGGGGGCTGGTGGGGATGACTGAGGTCACAAGGACAGGTCACATGGGTTTTATAGTGTACAAGGAACATACAGGGGTCAAGTGGTAGCACAGCTACAGCTGCCCATGGATAGGAAGATGGAGGAGAGGATGAGGGTGCTGGTTGGAGGGTTCTGGGCAATTCAAGGGTTCTGATGGTTCCGAGGACATTATATCAGTACTAGCAGAGGCTAGGAGGATCATAGAGGTTCTAGCAACAGCTAAGAAGCTCATAGGGGTTCAAGGGTGGTTCAAGGGAGTGGTAGCACATGGGTTCATGCAAGTTGAGGAAAGAAAGGAAAGAAGTAGATATGAGCATGGCTCAAATTGTAACATGTTCCAGTAGGTCTGGGTTGCCATTCCAGGTTACATTGAAGAGCTGCTGGAAAATGTAGAAGGCAGAGGAAGCACTGGGTGTGTCAAAGAGGGAGGCAAGTTTGTCCCAAAGTTCTTTTGTAGAGGTACAGGACTCTGTCTTGAGTAGGAGGGTGTTGGAGAGACACTCCTAGATGATGCCATGGGTTTTTTTGTCACATTCCTACCAGTCATAAATGTCTGAAGCAGTTGCTCCAGCCCTTCCAAGGGTAGGTTTTAAGTCTGCGTCAGAGGTGACTCTGTAGGCCTTTCTGCTTTGAAGTTTTTGGATGACCTTAACCTTCCATAATGGGAAGGTTTTGGGTCCAGTGAGGATCTCGTCATTTTGTATGGCATCAGATGACATGTTGATGGCAAGATAGGGTGAGGTTGACAGAAGAAATATTTATTGTCTGATGGTGGCATTGGAGCCAAAATGGAGGGCACATCAAGGGATATGCAGGCACTGAGGAGTGTGTGAGTGAGGTGAGTTGTTCATTTATTTGACATGAGCAGGGCTCATAACCTGTTAGAATCCAGAGGTCCAAAGATCTGGATTAAAGCAGAGCTAGCAAGTCCAGGTTAGTCCAAAGCTCAGCTGCTGCCTAAGAGGAGTGAAAACAACTGAGGTACTCAAGACAAAGCAGAGAGTCTAAATAGTATGTGGTTAAGGCACACTTGTACCTTAATATATTCAGGGTAAAGGGAATCTATAAAAGTGTGACAGTATGTGTGTAAGGGCATTTGCCAAGTGGCAATGTGATGTGGTAAGAAAAACCATATTCTGGAGTTCATAGTCTGCACTCCAGAGTTGGACAGAACATCTACTGAACCTTTTAGGATGTCCGAATGTCCAGAATCTCTTTCAGAGTTGGTGGTATTTTGTTACTCCTTTCTCTGTGAAAGAGCAATACCTCTTGTGGCTTCAGTAAATGCTCCCAATTATAGGGAATGGTCCTTTAAGGACATAAATAAATTACCTATAGAAGAGAAAACTCTCTGGTGGAAGGCTTGCAAGGAAGAGTTGAATATACTCAAATTTCACAAAGCATGGGAAGTTACCAATTGTCCCATTTGCTGTAAAGTCATAAAAAATAGATGGGTATTTGACATGAAGTTATCTGGCCAAAAGAAAGCCCAGCTAGTAGCTAAAGGCTTCTCACAAGTAAAAGGTCTTGACTATGATCAGATCTTTTCACCAGTTGTGCATTTTGAAATGGTGCAATGTACATATGCTTGCCCTAGCCACACTAGGAAATTGGTATATCACAGAACTTGATGTCCAATCCACCTATCTATATGGTATCCTGGAAGAAGAACTCTACATGGAGTTTTCAGAAGGGTTTAGCCAACCAAATTAACAAGGCAAGGTACTTTGATTGCTGTGAGCTATTTATGGCCTTAAAAAGCTGAAATTACTTGGTGGCACATTCTCAATAAATTCATGAAAGAATTTGGATTTACCCAGCTCCAATCTGATGTCAGATTATTTGTGTACCAAAAAGGCAAATACTTTGTCCTAGCCATTATCTATGTTGATTATGCCATCTTTTGTGATCCCAATAAAGTCTTAGTTCATAAACTAAAGGCCCTCTTCATGAAGAAGTGGGAATGTCACAACCTTGGGGAAATCAAACAATTCCTCTGAATGAATATGTGTTGAGATGGTCACCACATTTATATTGACCAGTGGAATTACCTTGACAAAGTGCTTTAAGCATTGGAAGATGATCAACACAAAACCTGCTTGCACTCCTCTCCCTCAGGATTATTACCCAGAGAAGAATACTGATACAGTGATGCTGCATCACACACACAATTCCAAACCATAATTGAATCTTTGTTATTGTTACAAGTAATGAAGGGACCTTTTTTTTTCTCACTTCTAGCATCTCCCTCCAACCTTGCTAGTGACCATCCAGCCAGAGATCTCTGGGACAACCTGCTGCCTGACTTAGATATTCCCCAGAGCATCTGGGATGAGATCTTTGATTCTGTTCTTTTCCAGGAGTGATAGACAACACTGTCACAATGGACCTATTTCATTTTGCCTCTTATTCATTTTGGCCTCTATGTGTCTTAACCTCTATTCAGACTTTATCTCCCAAGTTGTGTTCTCTTGCACATGACTCATTTCCAATATTTCATTTGACCTTGGTCTTAGTTCATTTCAGTTTCTATTCATCTCAGTATCTCTCACTCTACTTATTGTTTCCAATTGGATTGTACTTATTATTTGGGCTCCCTATTTTTACCACTCACCCTAACATGCCTAGTATAAATAGTTCACTCTTCACTTCAATATATTCTTAACCTTGATCTACACAATCTTACATAGAGTTCAAGCTCCTTGTTGAAACACTAAGCTTCAACTTCTATCAATCAGAAGGTCAGCTTAGGAACTGAGTGTTACAACTGGTGTAACAAATAACGTGTATGCAGAAGATTGAAGTCTTTGCTATGGGACAGGTCTTCCTCTGAAGACAATGGCAACCTTCTTGGTCTGCAAGCAGATCACCTGATCGGTAAGTGGTGTGCAATGGTTGTGGTGACCTCAGCTGGTATGCTGTTTGCAAGGCAAGGGTGGGCTCCCTCCAGGCACACAAGGAGTAGTTGGCTATGGACAGGTTGTGGGCAAGGCCTGTATCTGGGTGCAGCCTCTGGGCAATAGGCGGCAGTGATGGCGAGTGTTGGGCACTGGCTCGTGAGCTGATCCTCTGATCAGGGACAAAGTGGAGACACCTCCCTATAGAAGGTTCTCAGTGCCTTGATCGAACTCTAATTGACAGATGTTCAAGATCAAGATTGACGATGAGATGAAACACTGGTTTCAATGATTGACGACACTGGCATGGGCGCTGACAGCGAAGGCTTCAAATTCTACGTAAGATTGCATAGATCAAAGTTAAGGTTACATGGGCAGCGATTCTAGCTATTTATACTAAGCCCCTTTAGGGCTGGCTAAAGATAGAATCTTCACTCTAAAGTATAAAAGGAAATGATGCATTGTGTTGCGTATGATATAGAAGGTTAAATGAAGACGCGTCACATTGTGTAAGATATAAAAGGGAAGACGCAAGTCATGTCACATGAGATATAAAAGGAAAGATGTGTTACATACCAAAAGAAGAAAGATGCATCTTGTTAAATATGAAATGCGATACTGTGGGTGCAGCTCAACTAATCTGGATAAAATAAAATAGGCAAAATGAACTGAGGCCAGAGTGAGTCATGGTGGTAAGGAACACGAGTCATATGCGAGAGAATATGACTTAGGAGTTTAGAAGGTCCGCAGTTAGAAATGAAATGGGTCCGAGTGAAGTCTAGTCTTTGAAGAGCGCCAAGTGGAAGTACTCCTCCCATACCTCCTGTAAGATGTCCAGGTCTGGTAGGATGTCTTCCCAGAGTGACTCGGGTATCGGAGCGGATACTGACAAGTCTGGTGAACTCATGGGAGAGAGAAAAATGGTACCCCCTAGGACACTTGTAACAGATTCCCTTTGGAACTCCCTCAGAATATTACATCTTTCATTGCTTCCACGTTGTTCACTCTCTAAGTCTCAGCACCACTTTTGAATGGACTCTTGTCCTTGAAACCTTTGAATCCTTGATCCATGACCATTTGAGTAGTCTTCACAGGAAGAACCCTTGAACCCTCAGTTGACCAAGGCTACGCTTGTCCTTATCCAGGCCAAGTGTAACAAAAGGTCAAGCTCTCTTGTCCAAGGCTACTACTACCATAAGCCTTCACCATTTCCCACTGACCCTCCTTGAGCCCTTGTTTGTGGCACTTTCACAATGAGACCCCCTCTGAAACCTCTCACTCAGAAAGAGAAGAGGAATTCTCTGATGACAACAATCTTGGAATACCCTCCCTAGAGGAACAGTATCAGACACTTGAACTCACCCACCAGCTCTCTTCAAGGCTTGACTTCCCTTGTGAACCTACCCCATCTTCACCAACCCCCACCTCCTCTCAACAGTCTCTCTCCTTCTTGACCTCCTGCACCTCCACCCTTTATACTCTTCACCTCCACCTTCCCCTCAATGTCTATCTCTCAAAAAACCCATTGAACTTCATATTAGAGCCCCCGAACCCTTTGATGGCTCTCTTACAAAAGCTACCTGATGGCTTGATGCTGTTCACATGTACCTCCTCATCAATGAGGAAGTTTACAACTCTGAGGTGAAGAAAGTCACCTTTGCTCTCTCATATATGACCAAGGGGCCAGCTGTCATCTGGGCCTCTATCTTCCAACAAAGTGCCTTCTCCAGAACCATCACCTCCTTAGGAACCTTTGCTGATTTTATTGCAAAGTTTGAAGAATCCTTCTGACAGAAGGATGAAACCTCCAACTCCATTGCCTGGCTATCCACCTATCGACTCTCTAAGGAATTGAACAAGTCCCTCTCCCCCTCCCTCACCCTCTATATCTCCAAGTTTAGAAACCATGTCACCAAAGCCAAGATCAAAGACCAGAACATCCTCATCAGCTACTTCTTTGCCAGCATTCCCCAACCTCTTATGAAGCATATCATGACCATGGACACTATCCCTATCAAGGTCAAGGATTGGTATGTCAATGTTACAGCTTGATGCCTACACACGATATCTTTAACTAAAGATATCTTATTTTATCTTATCCAATATGATTAGATTGCATCTAATCTCTATTCTGAGGATAGTTCCCTTCAGCTGGCCTGGCCACTGCATCATTCCCAATTACGTGATTTGACATCACATGACTTCCCTAGTCATATGACTGTGTCACCTGACATAACCCTAGGATGCAATGACATCATGATCATTGGTTCTATAGTATTTAACATGGTGCAAGACACTTGATCTATGCTATGCCCCATGTATGGAGTCTAGACCTCAATCTAGATCTCCTCATGTTCACCTCATGTATATTTCTCCTCTTTCATCTCCATGCTGTGCACAACACTTCTTATGCACATGCATGCTAGATGCATGTTATTCATTTCTGTGCCTCATGTCTAGCACATGTCATACTTTCCTTTCATTTTAGAAGCAGCACTTCTATAGCATGTTTAATACATGCTTTATACATATGCTAGACGCATGTTAGACTCATGTATTTAATCACTGCTACTCATCGGTAGATCCGTAGTATACATGTACAAGTAGTAGTTTTTATATATAAACCTTGAGTCCTAGCACTGGCGTCTCCAGTCTAGTTCTCTTGGATATTTCCCTTATTACCAGAGGACCACTCAGTGAGGTTATTCAGCCTCAAAGATCACTTTATCCTATGCTTGGTGACCTTGTCAGTCCCTCGCTTCACCTATTTCAACCTAAAGAGTCATAGCTAGCTTGGCATTCCCAAGACAACTTTGATAGTAATAGGGTTGTTTCAGTCAAAGCAGTTCATTTCCAAACCCAGTGGAAATGTGCTGAGGAGATTGCCAAAAGGAACATGAAGCCTGCTAAACAGACCTACCATTCTTTCTCTGCCCCCACCAAACCCCATGACCCTGATGCTATGGATGTTGATGTAATCAAAGTTTCCAAACTCACCTCCAATGAATGAAAACACTGCATCAAGAAGAGGCTCTGTTTCTGGTGCAGACTTGCTGGACACCTCAGCACCACCTGCCCCACCTTCTCCTCAAAACCCACTAAAAAGAAGGTCTGACACATTGCCAAGGAAGAAAAGAAGAAGGAACCCAAAGAAGATCTTCCAAAACTAGAGGAGATCAATAATGATGGTGATGATGATGAAGAAAACATTAGGAGGATTTCTTTCTCCATGTTGGATCTTTAGAAAGGAGAACTCCTTTGATGCATATCCTTCCCTCTCATATAATGCTGTAATGATAGAGTCAAGAACAAAATCTATGCAAATCCCAGTTCAACTCATCGTTCCCTTGCATACCATGAAAGTTATTGATACCCATGCCCTCATTGACAGCAGTGCAGATATCTCCTGCATTGACTGAGACTTTGTAAAAAAGCACAAACTCCCCCTGACCAAACTTGAAAACCCCATCCGTGTTAGAAATGCAAATTGCTTGCAGAACAAAAATGGAGACATCCATTTTATCTGTGAACTCTTTGTTAACATCAAAGGAATCATCCAAAAGGTGACCTTCCATGTCATCTCCTGCGGAAAACAAAATGTTATCCTTGGACTCCCCTGGCTATGGAAAGCCAACCCCTCCATCAATTGGTCTACCAAAACTCTATCCATCGACAAGTCTATTGATAAATCAAAAGATCTCTATCTCACCCACTCTGCTGACGTCAGATGACATGACTCCTTCTATAAGAAACCATCCCCTTGCCCCCCTCATCATGTCAATGTCAACTCTGTCACCCACGCACATCTCTTCTCCTATCTCCAACAGGAAACCAAATCCCAATACCTCCAGTGAGCTAAGGACAACCACACCATCCATAGGATCATCCAATGTGGATCTTGCTTCATCCCCTCTGACTCCCCCATCATCACCAAACTTACTACTGCCACCAAACTTGTGGCTGCAGCCAAAAAGGCTAAGCCTAAAGTTATCCTTCCCCATGAATATGCTGAATTCTCCTTGGTCTTCTCCAAAGAAGCCACAAACCACATACCCCCCTCCTGATCCTATGATTATGAGATCAACCTTGATGAATCCTTCATCCCCAAGGTCAGGAAAATCTACCCCCTCTCCCCCAATGAATGAAGAGCCACTGAAGATTTCCTTGACGAAAACCTTGTGTCTGGGAAAATCCATCCCTCAAATTCCCCCCAAGCCTCACCTTTTTTCTTTGTCAAGAAGAAGGACAGAGGACTCCACCCTTGCCTGGATTACTGTACTAATACCTCAACAAACATACCACCTGAGACACCTACCTCCTTCCCCTGATTTCCGACCTCATCAACAAACTTAAAGACACCAAGGTCTTCACCAAGTTTGACATTTGATGGGGATACAACAACATCT
>QFEF01014462.1:0-13352 GCA_003316035.1 Neoboletus subvelutipes | reverse complement strand
GGAAAAACAGACGAGAAACCCCACAAGTTGAACATGGCTTGGATGAGGATGGGGAGTATGAGACTGACAATGGGGAAAATTGACCGCGGCAGCAACATGAACCTGCGCCGCACAACTGTTGCCCGTATTTCGTTATGTTTGCTTTCCACTGAGTCGTATGCTGGTGCCATGCGTAATACCGTACAAAATTCGCGGCTCCATGGGACAATGTATGTTGGGCTTATTTGCCGATGGCACGTGGACGCTATAAGTAGTCGAGGCGTTGGTAGATTGCTCGCCTCGTTGACACTGGTCGTTACTTGCCAACATCCAGTTACATCCCTCATCTATCCTACAGTCACCGCCCACAGTCTAATTGAGAACTAACGATCAGCCATGGATGAGGTGTACGATGTAATTTAACCCCAAGATCTGATAACTGGCTCCTTCATGTTGCTGACTTGCTGCCCCAGGTCGTCGTTCTCGGCACAGGTCTGACAGAGTGTATCTTGTCAGGTCTCCTCTCAGTCGAGGGCAAGAAGGTCCTTCACATGGATAGAAATGACTATTACGGCGGCGATAGTGCCAGCTTAAACTTGACACAGGCAAGTTACGCGCCAACATTATCTGTGTTACTCGCGGCTGCTCACGTACATCAACATCTAGCTCTATCGCAAGTTCAGGCCTGATCAGCCCCCACCTACGGAACTCGGCCGCGATCGCGACTACGCCGTTGATCTGATACCCAAGTTCATCATCGCCTCGGGAGAACTCACCAAGATCCTCGTCCACACTGACGTGACGCGTTATCTGGAGTTTAAGCAGATCGCAGGAAGCTTTGTTTATCGGGATGGTAAAATCTCCAAAGTCCCGAGCACCGAGATAGAAGCCGTAAAGAGTCCTTTGATGGGCCTCTTCGAGAAACGTCGTGCCAAGAAGTTCTTTGAATCTCTGCAAGGGTGGAAGGACGACGATCCCGCAACTCACCAAGGTCAGCACATCAGCCTGGCTGGGTGCAGCACTGAATCATCTTGTCGCGTTAGGCATCGACCTTGATAGGGACTCCATGAAGACTGTGTATGAGAAATTTGGTCTTGAACCTGGTACACAGGATTTCATTGGTCATGCCATGGCCCTCTACCTCGATGACGAGTAAGCATTTGTGCACAGATGGTTATATTTCTGGTGACACCTTCTTAGTTACATCACAAAACCTGCTCGTCCCGCTTACGATCGAATCATCCTTTACACTTCTTCGATGGCCCGCTACGGCAAGTCACCCTATATCTACCCATTGTACGGCCTCGGGGAGCTTCCCCAGTCTTTCGCACGTCTATCTGCCATCTACGGTGGAACCTACATGCTTGACAAGCCAGTTCATGAGATCGTGACTGATCAAAGTGGCAAATTTGTCGGTGTACGCAGTGGCGACGAGGTCGTCAAAGCCAAGCAGGTTATCGGCGACCCCAGTTACTTTGGTGCTGGAAAAGAGGCCGAAGGCGGTAAATTGCGCGTGGTCGAGGACGGCAGGGTTATTCGAGCCATTTGCATCCTGAAGCACCCAATCCCTGGCACGGAAGACAGTGACAGTGTCCAAATCATCATCCCCCAGAACCAAGTGAACAGACGAAACGGCATGCATCATTTACTCTGTTCGCATCGCGTGGCTCACGTTGCTACAGATATCTATATCGCTATGGTCTCATCAACGCACAACGTCTGCGCTAAGGACGTGTACGTTGCCATTGTTAGTACCATTGTCGAGACGGATAAACCAGAGCGTGAAATCATTCCCGGGCTTCAGCTTCTTGGACCTATATATGAGAAGTAAAGTCTCGCTTTTTGAGCAAGTACAGTGCTGACTATATCAATTATCACAGGTTTGTGAGCGTTAGCCCACTCTACGCGCCTGTGTCCTCGGGGGAGGCTGACAACATATTCATCACCCGGTCTTACGATGCAACTTCTCACTTCGAAACCGTTGTTGAGGATGTTCAAGATGTCTGGAAGCGTATTGTTGGTAAGGACCTCGTCCTCAAGAAACGGGAAGCAGAAGCGGAGAAGTAGTCACTCAAGTGGTAGATTATGCATAATGCATGCTACAACACATGTACCCTTGTGAAATTGTTTCAACCTGTACTCTCCATCCGTGTGTTTTCTCTCTATCGCGGTCAGTGAAAGCTATCTGAAAACGCATCCATATTAAATTCTGGGACTTGAACGTCATGTTTTGCTGATTTGATCAAGCTTCCTAGCCCAGCTTTGCGAGCGGCAAGGTCGTTTTCCTCCCTAATAGTCTCCTGTGCTACGCCATGTGGAGCAAATTCTAGGGATTGCCTCTTTGACAGTGTCTTGGACTCGACATCCATATCGATCAAGATAGAGGATCTTCTGCGCGAGAAAGGTCTGTTAGCTAGAGTCCGGCGTGGCGAGATTGGGCTCGGTGGCGCCTGCGTTTCAGCTGCGTCGTTTTGCGCAATTGTTGTTGGCCGCTCGAAGGACCACGAACAAACAAGGTAAAGTGCCAGAGCATGGCAACCTACACGGACGTCAGCTAAGTCATGCAGCGCGAAAATAGAATAGGTAACACTCACCCATCCGACAGAACACTCGCGCAACTTGCAGGATAAAGTTAAACTCTCTCCTTCCGGAGATCTCACTAGTTCCTGCCGCGGTCTGTAGTGTTTTGGATCGCAATTGAGAGAACAGGAGCGCAAGACTTGGGTCATCAAAGTGCGGTTCACCAATTTCAAGGTTTTGCATTTCTAGAGAGTCGGCCAGATCTCGCAAGGGAGTCTGGGGAAGGTAAGTGGATTGCATGGATAATTAGGGCTCATGACTTACCAGGAGAATCCTCACAGACAAATCTCTGCGTCGTAGCAGCCAGAATGCCCAACTTCCCAGCCACCGGTTCCCTTCGCGGAAGGCGATCGGCAGTACAGCGTTGTTCAAAATGTCACGCAACACTTGTCCGTCGTTGCCTTCGATTACGCGTGCCAAGGCTACAGCAAGCTGGAAGTCGGAGAGCTGTTTTAGACAAACGTTCACAGCATCTTTCAAGCTTCCTCCGAGAAGGAAGAAGGCAGCTGCATATTCTGAGCCCTGAGTTGTCAGCAGAACATTACGATAGGATATATACCCATACATCTACCCACCGAATCGTTGCTTGCCCAACAGAGCATAAGCATTTTTCAGCGCGGCAGTCTTCCAGCGCGGCTGTGTGAAATCGTTCGCTAGGAACTTGAGCATTATTGTCTGCTCCTTATGCCATGCTGCCTGACGCCACAGCCCATGCACCAATTTCACTTTTCCTAATGCGAAGTAGAAGAGCGAGCATGTGGTAGGATCCCGGTTGCCACCTGCCATATATTCGTTTCGGGCAATAGTTTCCATATGTGCTTTCTGGCGATCATCCTTATAACGGTGCACCAACAATCATACGGGAATCTCACCATTGTGTCGGCTGAGGTCAACCAAATGAATACACCAAGTGCCCGCGCGTCCGACCACAGCATCTTCCCATTGCAAGCCGCGGTGGAGGTGTTCAACAATAGGTCCTGGCTTTCGCTGTGGAACGCCCAGATCATATCTCTGTATCGGAGACGTTCTCTCCAGCCCGTCTGACGAGGAATTTCACCGCCTGAGCGAGGACTTCCAGGGTCTGATACAATTCGACGGTTTAAGATGTAAAATGAGCGCATGGAAAGCACATAGCGGAGTCCATTAGCATCCAACGCTCGCTGCTGCTCGTCGATCTTTAGTAGCAGAAAAAGTTAGCAGAGGCTTCGATGTAATCTGGCTAATCCAAGTGTACCAACCTCTAACGTTGTTTGTATGAGAACTATGAGGTGTGCGTGCTCATTAGGCGAAAGATGAGGAAGTGGCTGTATTTCCAGCTGCTCTACAAGGGACTCTACCAGGGATCTAGAGAAAACCTTATCTAAGCTGTCGCAGAGTCAGGCAAGGAATCATTCGAATGGGGTTAGACGATGTGCTCACGTGTCCAATCGCTCTGGGGATCCAAATAACAAGCCGTACCATCTTGCGGGTCTCTTGCTCTTGAGGGAAACATAAAAAACGTCTTCGCACACGTGACGATGGAACAAACTCACAGTGAGCGATTGGTCCCCTTGCAGGTAATCTTTGACAGCAAACGGCTGCCAGCAAAAGGTTTTCCCTCCTTTTGTGGCCTGCTCAAGGGAGATGATAATTCGCTTGACCAGTGATATCTTCCCTGCGAGCTAGATGAATAATCGACATGATGAGCATCAGTCAAAGGTACGCACCCCATAGAAGACATTGCAATAACATTTGGGGATGATAATCTGGGAGAGGGCCATTGATCCTGGCAACATGCACGAATAAACTCTCAGTTGAGGAATTGGGTCCGTAGGATTGAGTTTGGCCATAGAGGAACATATGATGTCCAACTCCCACTAGTAGAGTACCGTTGGCGAGCCAGATCGAATCACTGATTGTGTAGGGAATATATCTGACAGCGCGGAGTCAAAATCCCCCCATGTTGACGTAGAAAAGACAAACCTCCCAATCTCGATCCTGAAGCATATGGCCCAAGCAGGATCGTCACCGAAATAAGTTTTACGCTGTTGACATAAGAGCTCAATGTGGTAGGCAAACCCGACAGCAAGTATAGACTGGTTGTCTGGAGTCGACGTCCAATCGAGGTCGTAGATAGGTTCGGATGCGCTTCGTACCGAAATGAAGATGTGCTAAGAAGTGTGAGAAGTCAAGCTCACCTGAAAATCCTTTGATGTTCAAGACCGGATGCAAATTCTGATTCATTGGAATCCCAGATGGTTAACTCCTGCCCGTCGGGGTGGCCAGAAACTGACAATGTCAGATGAACAAAGCAATATACTGGACTGTAAAGCGAACGGTACCTAGCACAGACTTTTTCGCTGAGCTGCAGCTTGCCATTCTGAAGCCACTCCTGCCAGTCCTTACTCTTCCTGTACATCTCCACCCAGGGTTTTTTCCGTGCTCCAAAGTCCAAAAACATAGCTCCCCATCGTTAGAGACGCTGAGTAGGTTATCGTGTTCCTCCAGAGTTGAAGTCTTACTCCACGCCATGGGGTCGACTGCAATTAAGAGCTTCGGTGCTTGAGAAAGCGGGAGGCGGTTGTAGGAATAGAGCACGAGCGTTGGATGGGGGGAACCAGAAATATGAATGTGAAAAATGAACTTGTCTTCTGTCAGAGCGACTATAGACTCATGCTCTCTCCTTGACGGTGTCGAGGAAAGGTATGAGACGCAAGGAAGCCGAAGAGTAGAGGGAGGGGTCGAATGCAATGTTAACATGGCGTTATCACTCGAGTATGTAGCAACAAGTTTCCCTGCCATCGGAAACCCTGAGAATTGACTATACACAGTTAATAAACGATACGCACCACCGTCTAAGACTACGACCTGCTCTGCGGAGGGCCATGAATCAAGGCGAGCAAGGTTGTGCCCTCCGTCAGTTTCCATCCATGTCTCACCACCATCAGCACGCACAACTGCAACCCCTCGCCCTGCTGGCGTTCTAACGAAACGCAAAATTCTACTCTCTTCCAAAGGCATCCGCTCTGGTCCAGCTGCAACTAATTGCAGGCTGTCGGCTCGCCCACTGAGTAAAGTAGCCGCAGAGATGTTGTATGTACGCAATGGTGGTGAGGTCACCAACGTCAGGCTAGCACTCTTACCACAGGGTAAGAGATAAAGATTCGAGGGAGGTGGAAATAAAGTCCCTGGGAGTGAATGCGAGATGGTGAGTTGCCTCAATAACGTTGGTGGCTTACGATCAATATTCTAGAATCTGGTCAGAAGTGTCCATTTCATATCTTCATAGAACGCTCACTGCCACGGCGCTCAACAGCAGAGAACCATCCGCGAGAACTCGTAAGAACAAATCCCAATCCTCCTCTTCGACATCTCTTAACCTCTTAATCTCGACGTTTTTCATCTCCGACGCTTCCAATATGGCCTTGACGGCTGGCCCGATAACTTCTCTGTCCAACCAGATTATCTCTGACCCGGAGCGTGGCATGAGCTGAGACGCAACCGGAAAGACAGGAGAAGCGAGAATGTCGACTGCGAGGTGTAATTGAAGTCGTTGGGGTGAGTCGACAACGGGGAGAAATATCCGTAGCACGGAGTCCGAAGTGATCGTAAACAGCGTAGGATCGCCACTACGAATGAGATATTGGCCCAAGATGCAAATTTCTGTGTGCCTACGAACCTTCGAGACGATGGGGAGTATCGCCAGACAACGGACACGACAGGGCGTGGATGTGGCAAGCCTTGTGTTTGTTGGCCGGAAGTAGTGGAGTATAATCTAACTCGGTTGTCATCCTGATGTCATGTTGAGAAGAGGTTAGTGAAGCGAAAGCAGAACATACACAGGATGTGGTCGCGATATATGTTAATGTCGGTGCAAGTTTGGCGAGAGAAGGCGTGACGACACTAGGTTTGCCTGGCGAGTCAAGGAAATCACATGAGGATTCACGGAAGGCACATACCGAGTAGCCCACTTCTTGCTCCAGGTGAGGAGATCATTCTCGAGAATTAGTGTATACACTGAGAGGCCACTCTGACTGCCAACTGCGAGTAAACCTGACATTGGGTTAGAAGAGCACCGGACCATGCTCGGTTGTGGAATTACCAGAACGGCAATCCAAGGCAGTAACGACGTCCCCATCTAGAAGAACTAGGGAGGAGTGGATACGCCATGTATTCGTCTGAACGTCGGACATGGACCATGCTGCGATGTGCGTGTTTATGGAAGCCACGATCTGTACCGAAAGGTGATCTGATGGTATTTCGGGGAACGACACGGCGACGAGTTGACGTACTATTTTCATGGCAGGATCAACAGCGATGCAGGAAACGCGTTCGTCTAGACTTTGGAAGCCAGGAAATACCTCCTGAAAGGTAAGGACGCGGACCAACTGTAGACTGGCTGCATTGAGAAGGATGACTGTGTCGGCAGACGAGTACAGCTGGAGTAGGCCGTGAAATGGAAATGTGAGTGTGAGGAGGAGAAGTATGCACGTACGACAAGGGCAGTGTGAGGGAGGACGAGGTGCTGGAGAGGCGCTGAAGGAGTTCCGGTGAAGGTTCTGAGGAGGTCGAGCATGTACGGCGATGAGTCGGTGATGAGTCGATGGGGGGTTCAAGAAGTCGTCGTCCTCGACGCCGTCCGCAGTAGTACATATACGTAGTACATACAACGAAACGATCCTCTCCTTTCTCGCACTACTCCCTCCATCAAGTTGGATATGCGGCTCTGCAACTGCATCCCGCTCTCGCTCCTCGCTCTCTCTCTCTCCACCACCGCCTCCCAGGTGTCCTGGGAGTCGCACTCAACCGTCCAGTCAGACACCTTGGTCCAGGTCCTCAATCACGACAGCGACTATACCCTCTTACTCTCTCTCCTCCAGCGGGCCCGCCTCATCCCGACCCTCCAGAAGCTCAATGGCAGCACCTTCTTTGCACCCACCAACGATGCAGTCAAGCGTCATGCCGACAATAGTCCACTGTGGCAAACTCTCCTCTCCGAAACATACTCGCTCGTACCCGACAATGTGCAAGAGCGGCTCAGACAACAGCTCTTCTATCATCTTCTCAACTACTCGCTCCCTGAACTCCCAGAGGATTCGTCCACGCTCACCCTCGAGACTCTCCATTATCCCCAGTCACCGGCCAATTCTTCCCCTCACGAACCTCCATCCATTCCGTGGTTTCCAATACCGCATGGCCTGCTTGGTGACAAACCGCAGCGCCTCAGGCTAGCTTCACGTGACAGTTCACATTGGGTCGGTGTAGATGCGTCCGGTAACGGGGGCGCGAAGCTAGTCAAAGAAAGGGCAGTGGCAACTAATGGTGTCGTATACGGCATTGCTGAGGTGCTGGAACCACCCCCTGACCTCAGTAAGTAGCTTCGCACTACTTCGTTGTAACACATTAACACATCATCTGCCAGTAACTATCGTGGGCGATCTCGAGTCACTTTCTTATTTCCAGAAAGTGCTAACCCCAGAAATCGAACGATTTCTCAAATCTACGCCGGAACTTACTCTATTCATGCCCCCGAATTCAGCATGGGAATCCCTCGATCCTCTCGAGCGACTATATCTAGAGAGCGACTTTGCTGCAGACGACCTCCGCCGTATCCTAGATATGCATGTGGTCTCGGAACCCGGGGTAAGATGGTCGGACTCGTTCCAATCCTCAACTGAATGTGTGTAAAATTCAATTCTCCTGCCTTGTGCTCGTCTGATTCTGCAACCAGTAACAACTAGGTACGGCTCCACTCTCGATGTCACGGTCTCTCCTGAAGGCACGATAATATCCGGAGCGAAACTTGTCCATCCTGATGTTTATGCCAGCAATGGCGTTTTACACCTCGTGTCTTCCTTACTGGTTCCCCCAGGGGCTCTCCAACTGACACCAGAGAAATACCTTTTAGCACTCAACTGCTCCTCTTTCGTGTCACTTCTTCACTCGGTTAAACTGGCACATCTCATCAATAATACTGATGATCAATACACAATCCTTGCGCCAAAGGATGATGTCCTTTCCCTTTTTGCCCATGCCCTACCTGCATCGGGGTCGCCCGACCTCAAGCGGGTTTTGGAATATCATTTTCTTCCTGGCCTTTGGAAACCTAATAAGCTTGACAATGGAATGCTACTGGAAACTGAACTCCATGAGCTGGGTTTGGATGACGGCCGTCAGGTAATGCATGTCGAGGTCCACGATGGCGAGAAAAACGATGTGGAAGCGCGACATATCACATTCGGTGGCGCAGGCATGATCGGCGAACATGGTAGGTAAAGTCGCCACTATGACCCCGCCATCCATTGACCTGTATAAAGTGGAGATTAATAACACGATCATATACTTCCTTTCACGACCTCTCGATCCTCCGGTCGACCCTCTTCAAACGGCGCTGCCATCCTTGGACCTTTCTTCCTTCCTTGCGGCTGTCTTTTCAACATCGCTTGCGGACGTAATAAAAAGGATGCCTCGTACTACCTTTCTTATTCCCCATAACAGCGCGTTCAAGCGTCTTGGCCTGTTGGTCAGCGACCACTTGCTTGCCGCATCTTCTAAACAAGACCTGGAACACGTCATTCTTCATCACATCATTGATGACGTTGAATACTCGAAGAGTCTCGTTAATGGATCCCAACGTACTTTCGCTACTCTAGAAGGATCCGACTTACAATTGGAGCGCATTGAGGACGGCCCGATTGTCATTAGTGCTAGCGGAGGTTGGGCTGGTATGAAGAGCGCGTTATTTCCGAAAAACACGCTCACAGACACCGGCGTTATACACGAGGTGTCAGACTTGATGATCCCTCGCTCGGTGGAATTGAACATTGGAAAACTGATGAAGGCGGGAAAGGCGACCACTATGACGAACGTGATGGCCAAGGCGGGATTTGAATGGATTTTAGATGGAACCTTGCCGCCAGAAGGTTCGGAATGGGCGGATCGAGTACTCGGCGTTGGAACGTGGACCTTGCTCTGCCCCACGGATGATGCTTTCAAGAAATACAACCTGACGCGGCTACTTGAAGACCTTGACGGACTACGGGCAATCGTTAGCCAGCATCTAATTCCGATCCTTGCCGCCCCCGGTTCGCTCAGTATGATGGATAACAACAGCCGACCATTCCCACTTGACCAGCTTGGCAGCCATTCGACGCTTCTGTCGCCAACTTCTGCGTATGGTGACATTGTCTTCAAAGAAATGGAAGATAAATCAACGGCGGAATACATGGTCGGGATCAAGAATGCTCGCGGAACCGATGGAAAAGCTGACTGGGCTCGTGTGTTGAGCTGGGGTCGTACGACCACCGGGAGTGGGACCGGTGGGGTCATTCAGGTTGACCGGCTCCTAGTCCCTTACCATCCATCGTGGTGGATTGAATACGGCACACCATCCTTTGTGGGGGCCGTTGGTGTATTGCTTATATGTTTATTCTTCTATGGAGTGCGCATCTTTTGGAACAGGGACCAGACAGAAGCTACCTATGAGCCCGTCGGAGGGTTTGGTCGGGACTGCGACGACTCGTAGCAACAAGCTATATGTAAACAGATACTACCTCTTGCAACCTGTAGATATATTGATCATGCTCAACCGAGCGGAGTCTGTGTAAATCATATGACAGCGTCTCTTGTTCCCGATACCCATAATGGTCAGTACAGCAGCGAAAATCGATTGTACCGGCGCTGACGACTGGCCCGCCAGAGTAGCGAGGCACCTGCAGTCGAGGAGATAACAAAAAACTCGGCCGTTAAGAACGTCAAAGCATTTGTCGCTGGAGGATTCGGCGGCGTGTCAGCGGTCCTCGTGGGTAAGAGTTCATTCAAACTCGCCTTCGCTGATACTCACCTTCCCCACAAGGACATCCTTTTGACCTGACCAAGACACGACTACAGACCGCTACTCCGGGACAATACAAGGGTGCTATCGATGTCGTTCGACAGGCTCTCGCCCGAGATGGCGTTACTGGGTGAGCGACAATCCGGGACTTGTGGTATGTCCGCTCACGCGTCGTCGACATCATAGGATGTATAGAGGGATGGTCCCCCCACTTCTTGGCGTTACCCCAATCTTTGCTGTATCTTTCTGGGTATATCTTATCTTTCCCATTCGCATTTGAATAATAACCCGTTCGCTCGAGGCCTACGACGCTTCAAAACAGCTCATCTTCGCTCTGAACCCAAACAGGTCGAGCGAGAGACTTTCAACCGTAGAACTTGCTACCGCTGGCTTCCTATCAGCCGTACCAACAACCCTGGTTACCGCGCCAGTAGAGCGAGCCAAGGTCTTGCTGCAGGTATGAGTATGCATTCGGTACGCCATGTTCCTTTTTAAAGGGAGGCAGGTACAAGGACAAGGCGCGTCAAGCACCCAATACAAGGGTGTCTTCGATGTAATGAGGCACCTTTATAAAGAAGGAGGCATACGAAGTATCTTCCGTGGAACGGGTGCGACACTTGCTCGTGATGGACCCGGAAGTGCCGCGTATGATGATTCCCCCTATCTAGCTCGAGATCTGAGCTAACAATATTCGAGATCAGCTACTTCGCCGCCTACGAGGTCACTAAAAAGGCGGTGACGCCAACTGGATCGTCGACCTCTGAGCTCAATCTTAGCGCCATCATTTTGGCTGGTGGGACTGCAGGTGTTGCAATGTGGTCTTTGGCAATACCCCCGGATGTTCGTTTGATCTTTGATGTGCTATTTCGAGACATTGATCAGTCACAACAGGTGCTCAAATCAAGGCTGCAGTCCGCTCCTTCGGGCACATATTCTGGTTTCTTTGATTGCATGCGAAAGACCGTGGCCCAAGATGGTCTCGGGGCTCTCTGGAAAGGGTTTGGACCTGCTATGGCGAGGGTGAGCTGGGCCATTCAGCATTAGCCTATGTTACTAAAATGTTAATGTTGTTACCCCAGGCATTCCCTGCCAATGCTGCCACTTTTGTAGGTGATTTCTTCCAACACTCGAACGCAATTACTAATTTGCAACCTATGCAGCTCGGAGTTGAGGCATCACGGAAAGTGATGGACAGTTTGTTCTAATCTCCCTTCGGTTACCAGCCATTGGATATCGTTACCTGGAGAGCGAATACCTGTGATTGGGCACTTAATTTGGATTCTGAACAGCGCCTCGATATGTTGCCTTACTCCTTGCTTGTAATAATTCCTCACTCAGAGCATACTAGCCTGGTTCTAGTACTCCCTCAGCATTTGCCGTACATAATGCGGAGGCAAAAGATCGAATTCAGGTTGTCCGATTTGTCAGTGCCGAAAGCGCTGGGAAGTTGCCGTCCTTTACGACACTGGCTGTCCATGGTAAAGCCAGGAACGGGCCTGTGACTTGAACACCCTCAACGTTGCTCACTCTATCACTGTTGGATTTTCGTGGTATACTGTACATCCCATCTGATTCTGCAATATTTGGTGAATGTCGAAGCCAGTTGCGGTGAAGAACTCAAGGTCTACTGGTACTGGGCATCAACGGGCTTTTTCTGCGTCCGAGTGAGGACTTCCTTCATACCGAGCTGGTCAGCAATCGGTTAACCGTCCATTCTAGGATTGCGCGCAATGCACGGAACTTCGAGACCTGGTCAACGTACCAAAACTGCGAAGAAGTCTCTTTTTCAGACATTCCTGACGAATTCATGAGTGACGTTCAGGAGATCTTCAACACCCGTAACTGGATACCGAAAGCTTGGCTAGACAAGGTCCTTTGTTCAAAACCACCACAACCATGGACGGCCACTTACCAATGTACAGAAGCATGCTGCTAAACGTGACAGCAGCGAGGGATTCTGCAGCTTTCTCAAGTTGGCCTTTGACATATCATCTCATCTTTTCTCGAGTAACTCAGTAACTAAGGATGACGAACTGATAGATGAGATTTCTGCAGTATTCCTTGCATGGAAAAGACTCCGTAAGATGAGAGCCAGTAATGAAAGATGGTCAGAAGCTGACTACGTTGCAAGTGTGTACGTCTTGCCGAGCCGCTATTGCACTCTTTAACGCGCTAATAACAACGATCATTTCAGTTATAATGTCCTTCGGTGTCCTGCTATTAGGAACAGTGTCTTCAGGTCCGGAGTTTCAGTCGTCCATTCCGAGTTGCCTTGACCTCACATTGACCAGGGTGCAGTGCACGGTTTCTCTTCCACAACCACCTAGCATTGTTGCAGATGATGCCCACCGCGTCCTGAACACCAAGACAGCTACCCCCGACTGTGCAGTGTTCCTCCCTACTGCACTGACGCGTTCTTTGTCGCAATCTGCAAAATCCCCATACAAGGTTCTCAAGAATCTTCCAGTGATCGCGAAAGCTGGGACTGCAGCGAGAGCATCTTCGTTCCGGTATCAAAGTACTCCATGTGCTCAGCTTCCTGACATGCCTGGGTTCGAATTCGTGAGCAGCTTCTGGGAGGACAAGAAGCCAGTGCATACCTTCCTTGACGATGCATATCGCCAAAACCGCATCGCCACAGCTTCCGGCGCCCGCCATCTTCACTCGCTGAACGTCAGAAGCCCTGTCATTGGACTGATTTGGGCGAACGGGAGAGTGCGAGCACATATTGACTGGTGTGAAGTCGTGGATGGAAAGCCCGTAGGTCATTCCGAACATCTGAATGGCTTGAATATTGAGGTGATTTTCTCAGATTGTCGTGTCGGCTCCCTATTCGCGCCCGGGACTTCCAAACGGAGCCTCGATGTCTGACCGACCATTTCATGAATGGGACTTGGATAGTCCAAGCGACATCCTCCAAGTCTATTTTCTAGTCCGCAATATTGACGAATGGACTTGCGGTCGATTCCATCGCCGGGTT
>QFEF01014319.1:0-47655 GCA_003316035.1 Neoboletus subvelutipes | reverse complement strand
CTCTGCCTGCGCCGTGCGTGGGGTGTGAGGTTTTGGCAGTTCCACGACGGAGGGTGGAAGTGGAGGCGGAGGCGGTGACGCCGTTGAGCGTCGGTACAGGCACACGGGAGAGCGCGGTGCCTGCGTTGTCGTATGGGAGCTCGAAGGAGTCCGAATCCGAATCCGAAGTGTTCCGGGTGGTGCCAGGAAGGGAAGATGTGGTGCGTAGGAAGGAGGTCCCACTAGAGAAGAGCGTTGGGTTTGGGAAGTTGGATCGAAAGGCGCCGCTGCGTCCGGTCTTGCTCGCAGGGATGGGAGAAGGTGAGGGCGAGAATGGAAAGGCGGTCATTGGGATGTCCCGGGAGGTCGGGAAAAGTGGTGGTGACGAGGTAAGCGAGCACCTGGGTTTTTCTTGTCTGACGTTGTTGATCGGTCATGCTCAATTGTTCATGTTTGCTGATAGTGTTTGAGCCCGGTGACGACCAGGTCCTGGGCCGAGGACAAGCTCACGGTGAGCTTAAAGACAATGCTGAGAATGAACGAGATCTAGGAGTCGGAGATGGGGATGTGTCTGGACTGAACTGGGACGAGGACGTTCATCACACAATTTGTACACTTTCATATCGCATTTTGTAGCCTTAGGTATGTGCCATCTGAACATCTGCTACTGTTGCTGTTATCATTTAAACTACCAGTATACTCGTGTGTTCCCAATCCACTCATACCACTTGGATCTGGTCGAGTCATGTTTGTGGTGTGATAGTGTCAGGTGTTCATGATACAGACAGTGTAGATGTTTGCACGGGGGGTAGAGTTCTGCTGACATAAGACCGGAAACAGAATGTGGCTGTGCCATATTTGCTGGCCATGAAGGCCAACTTTCAGGTATGTAGTGTCGATGAACGAAGAAACCGTCCTCTCTTTCCAACGTTTTCCTTCAGTTTTCAAACATCTGTGGCACAGTATACAGTCAGGGAAACCTCCTCTTCACTCCAGATGGCAACAGCTTGCTGAGTCCCGTCGGGAACCGCGTGACCGTCTTTGATCTCGTCAAGTTCGTTGGCGTTTTTTTTTTTTTGTGACGGGTTTCTAATGCCTATCTCGTAGTAACAAATCCAGGACGCTCCCGTTTGAGAATAGGAAGAACGTTGCGGTCATCGCGCTCTCTCCCGATGCGCGTCTCCTGCTCTCCGTCGACGACGACGGGCGTGCGGTACTCGTCCACTTTCGACGCGGTGTTGTGCTTCACCACATCCACTTCAAAGAACCGGTGAATGACGTGCAATTTTCGCCGGACGGAAAGTCAGTCGATGCTCTTCCCGTGCGCTGATTTCATCTCTGCTGACGTTCCCCACCCCTCTTTCGACCTCCAAACGTGGATGTGTCGCTCTCATTATCTGATTCTACGACTCGATCACGGGCGTTTCTCCTCTTCTCCGCGATTAGATACATTGCCGTGACGCATGATACGCACGTACAGGTTTGGCGTACCCCCAATCATCTCGTGCGCGAGTTTGCACCATTTGTGTTGCATCGGACGTATACGGGGCATCACGACGCGGTATTGAGCATTCGCTGGGCTCCTGATTCAACGTGCGTGTTCACTCTTAGCTTTCATGTTGGCCGAAAACTCAAGTGTGCCACTCGACAGATGTTTTATCACAACGTCCCGGGATATGACGGCGAGGTTGTTTACTCTGAACCCGCTGGAGGGTTTCCGCCCAAAAACATTTGCCGGTCATCGAGACGCTGTCGTCGGGGCTTATTTTACTTCCAAATCGAAAGCCGTGAGTCAATGTTTTGTTTTTGCGGAGCTCGGGTCTTTAGTTCTTGGAAAGATATACACCGTCAGTCGTGACGGTGCGGTATTCACTTGGAAAGCCAAGACGGACCAAGACATGGAGACGGACGACGACGACGACGACCCCGCACAAGTGGCACCGACACCATCCGGTGCTTCGGATACCATCGCCATGACCCGATGGGGCATTCACGAGCGACACTACTTCAACCTCCCGAACACCAAAGTCGTCTGCACGACGTTCCACCGTCCATCCAATCTCCTCGTCGTCGGGTTTTCCACTGGCGTCTTTGGACTCTGGGAAATGCCGCAGTTTACAAACATACATACGCTCAGCATTTCACAGGAAAAGATCTCTTCGGTGGCGATCTCACCATCGGGCGAATGGCTCGCATTCGGGGCACGCAAGCTTGGGCAACTCCTCGTCTGGGAATGGCAATCAGAATCGTACGTTCTCAAACAACAAGGGCACTATTTCGACATGAACACACTGGGCTATGCACCCGACGGGCAAACGATCGCCACCGGGGGCGATGATGGCAAACTCAAAGTGTGGTCTGTTCACTCCGGGTTCTGTTTCGTGACCTTTTCAGAACATACCGCCCCGGTGACGGACGTGACGTTTGCCAAACAAGGATCGGTGCTCTTCTCAGCTTCGCTGGATGGTACCGTGCGGGCCTATGACCTCGTCCGATACCGCAACTTTCGCACCTTTATGTCGCCCTCGCCTGTCCAGTTCTCTGCGCTTGCGGTCGACCCCTCCGGAGAAGTTGTCGCGGCGGGTTCGACGGATTCATTTGAGATATTCATGTGGTCTGTACAGACGGGAAAGCTTTTGGACGTGCTCTCGGGACACGAAGCACCGATATCATCGCTCGTTTTTTGCCCGTCAGGTGCAAATCAGCTCGCGAGCGGTTCTTGGGATAAAACTGTGCGGATATGGAGCGTCTTTGGTCGGTCTCGTGCCGTCGAGAGCCTCACGCTGAGCTCGGACGTCCTGTCCGTGGCATTCCGCCCGGACGGTGCTGAGATCGCTACATCGACGCTTGATGGACAGGTCACGTTCTTTGACGTGCGTTCGAGCAAACAAACCAATCTCATCGATGGGCGCAAGGACATTTCCGGTGGACGCAAAGCCGACGACAGGGTCTCCGCTGCGAACAGCGCCTCTACGAAAGCGTTCACGAGTATGGCCTACACCGCCGACGGGACGTGCATTCTCGCAGGGGGAAACACCAAGTATGTCGTGCTCTACGACGTCCGCGAAGCCGTCCTCGTAAAAAAGTTTCAAATCTCGGAGAACCTTTCGTTGGATGGGACGGAAGAGTTTTTGGACAGCCGAAAGGTGAATAGTGCGGGGATCAATACGGATTTGATGGACGATCATGGGGAGGCGAGCGATTTGGAGGATCGGATGGACACGACGTTGCCTGGGGCCGCGCGAGGGGCTGGGGATATGTCGGTTCGCAAGTATCGACAGGAAGCGCGGACAAAGTGTGTTCGGTTCTCACCGACAGGAAGGACGTGGGCGGCGGCAAGCACGGAAGGGTTGCTCATCTATGCGTTGGACGAGAGCCTCGCGTTTGATCCGTTTGATCTCACGATCGACCTTACCCCACAGAGCATCCTCGAGGTGCTTGGGGAGCGAGCGTACCTCAAAGCGCTCGTGCTCGCGTTTAGGTTGAACGAGAAGGTGATCGTGCAGCGCGTGTATGAGAGCGTACCGCGGAGCGATGTGAGGTTAGTGGCGCGCCAGATGCCGGTGGTGTACATCCCGGCGTTATTGGAGTTCATCGCGGAGCATCTCGAGCGGGGACCGCATCTCGAGTTTGATTTGGTGTGGATCCAAGCGGTGTTGATGGCGCATGGACGGTATTTGCGTGATAGGAACGTGGAGATGGCGCCGGTGTTGAGGGCGGCGCAGAAGGCGTTGGGGGATGTGCAGGAGACGATATCGAGCTTGTGAGTGTGCTTGTGTTGGCTTAGGGTTACTGTGTGCTGATAGATTGGGAACAGGTGCGACGAGAATACGTCGTTGCTCAACTATTTGATTGATCAGTCCAAGGCGAGGCATCATGTTCAGGGAGGACAGAGTGCATGAGAAGCTGCGAGGCGAGTCAGATTCGCTTGAGCTTTTATTAAAGATATGTGTCTTTCCCAAAAGTTGGAACGTTGTTGTACAGGTCGAAGAAAGAAAGAAAAAAGTATCGAATACACCAGCATAATTTTTTTTCCATTTTGATCGTCTGTTCTGTTCAGGCTCATCGATAGCGTGACCATGTGCTCTCGCGATGAATAACGGCGACAGTCCTCAGTAAGGACCCCCCGCCCCTTCTCCTCGACGCCGCTTCTCTCCCGCGTTCGTGCTAGAAGCTGCCCCTGAACATCACCTCATTCAGCACGTCTTCCATGATAAGACGGGTAGGTGAGAGAAAGTAAATGCCCACGTTCACGTTCACGTTCGGGACTGTGTCTCTTGTCCACATCCTGATATCCCCAATAATAAGCGAGCGTCGTCGCGGCAACGACTGCCGTAGTCGCAATGATCTGTTGCAAGGAACCGATCATAAACATTCGTTGCGCAAAACAAACGCTCGAACCAAGAAAAAAAAGAAAGGCATGCTCACGAATTTGTTCCTCCCCGACTGGTTGTGCCAGTATCGGGAGGAAAACGAATCTCCGGAAGAGGACTGACGCAAGATACGAGATGGATGCATTACTGTACTGCTAAAGTGCGTTTTAAAAGCCAACGTTTGTCGTTCGTTTCTTTTGAGGAGGATTGTTGAGGGCCGACGCCGAGCTTTTATAGGGGCCATGGGCTGGGCATGACGTCACTTGGGTGGCTGCTTGGCTACGAGAGACTCTACTGCAAAGAATTGCTACGCTGATACGTGACAGTTCAATGACCCTTGGGCGCATACTCGTCAAAATCATCCACGTATCGCGGGGCTTTGGCGTACACCCGACCATTGTCCCCCGCACGCTGTGGAGTTGGCTCGGGTCCTGCGTTTGGATCCGTTGATGTGCTAGACTTGGTCTGGGAAGCGTTTGGGACTGCTCTGTTCGCGCGTGCTTGCGATAACTCTGGGCCCGCGTCAGGATCAGACTGGGGATGCGTCGCGAACATTCCAGGCCCTGGTCGATCTGGTGGAGAAGCAGCAGTCGTGTTGTCACTCTGGCGCGACGTTGCAGGTCTGCCGGGGTTCCCTGTTGCTGCTTGGGCTTGCAGGATGCGATATTCCCCTAAGAAAGGTAGATACATATCCGGCGACATAAGGTCAAGGTCAGACTGGTCCCGAGGTGAAGAGACGTGATACGAACAGGTTGGGTAGATGCCGCGGTCGTCTTTTCGGGCTTGCTGGCGCAGCAATCCGTACCACCAGGCGGCGAGCCCTACGGCGACGACGGCCACGCCGCCAAAGAGGGTCTTATCAGTGGACGAGCGTGAGTCCTTTGAACGGGTAAAGGGGCATGGTTAGGCTTGCACGCTTACCGTTACGCGTGATCTCGGTACTGGAGGGGGTGTCTTGTCATTCATGATGCTTTGCACAGGACGATGATCAGACTGTTTTTTTTTTGTAAGAGACTGGTAAGTTGTACCTCCTTGCATGACGTCACTGCTCGACATTCTTCAAGTTCATGGAATTGACAGGACAGAACAAGTAAGTACGTCAAGCACTTGAATGTTACCACTGCACGATAGCAATCATACTGAGCGATCGATTTCACCGACTGATTCTCTTGGTGGCCAACCAAACGAAAGAGGGTATGGAGGTAAGCCAACTTTCGCGCCTCTAATGGAGCACCAACGATGTTCGCGTTCAGGCGTGACAGTTTCTTCCCCCTCCCATAGTGTCCCGTGACTGTTCATGGTTGCGCTCTCGGCCAGCTCTTGTCGTCCCACGTTCTTTTCAATACCTCCCTATCCTGATGTCCTCCCCCTGCACCTATAGATTAGATCTCGTGCAGATAGGAAAACGCGTATCGCAAATGGTGTTCGAAAGCGGGACATGGATAACATGTTCTGAGCCTACCTTGACGACCAACGTATCACATCTATGCTCGCTAGCATTCAGAAAAACGACGAGCCCCGAGTGCGCCAAAGAGGAAAGTTGATGGATCATCTTCGGGAGAAGGAACCGCTCAGAGCCAGGTAGGGCCCGTATTTCAGCAAGAAGGGTCTCTCGAGTGTGTGGTGTTGTTGTGCCTGCTTATCCAGTGAGTCGTTCATCCCATTCGAGCGATTCGTAAACTCATTGACTGCAGCTCTGTGTCGAGAACTAGCATGCTTGAGTTCATGCGAGACACGCTCAAACTGGGCAGTGAGTTCTGGATATGCGGTACGGATGTCATCGACGGGAGTGCGAAGTTGTGAGAACTGGCTCCACACGATGGAGCAACCTTGTTTAAGCCATTCGACAGCAAGTTCAGGCCTGTGGGCTTCGAGAGCAGCCGCAGCCGCACCGCATGCTTCATCTGCAGCTTGTAGCAGTTGATGGTAACGATCGTGAAGAGACAAGCCTATCCATGCTAATCGAGGAAGAAGGTCAACAGAAACCGTGTATGCATCCAGAAGAGACTGGGAGTCATGTCGGAGAAGGCGAAGACACTGTATCTATGTTTTTGATGCTTGAAACTGATCGAGAGATGAACCTGTGTGGGAGAGAGATACGTGGGAGGAATGTAAGATGGCTCGAGGAAGGTCAGAACTTGTAAAGTCGTCGGAGCGTTGGAAGCGGTCCAACAATGAAACAGCGAGGGAACATAGACATGAAGGTATGTCGGGATGGTTATCAGGTATAAGTAGCACCACATCCTTGAACATCGAAATCGACTTCTCCAGATCGACGAAGTCCCTAAAGCGCACATAACGCTGCCATAACGAGTAGGCGAGGTTGTTTAGCCATGCAGGCTTGTCTGGATGGTCATCAGGTACCAAGTGCACTGCATCCCCGAACAGCGAAATTGGCTCCTCCAGGCCGACGACGCCTCCGAAGCACCCGTAGCGAGTGGACAATGACTCGGCAAGGTTGTTTACCCGCAAAGGCCTGGCTGGATGGCTGTCAGAGACGGAATGTACTACAATCTCCATCATCGGAATTGCCTTCTCGCAGTCGGGGAGGTCACCAAGCCACTCGAACCGAACGCAAAATAGAATGCTAAGGTAATCAAGCAAAGCAGACCTCGAGGAATCCGGATAGAATATCCATTGCAAGGCACCGTCCAGTCTTTGAACCTTCTCGTCGTCCTGCAGGTCATCTTTGGTATTTTTGGAACCCTCCGTCTGCCGGATTAAGTCGGGTTCCACAGTGCTGCCGAGTGCGAGAGCCGCTGCATGGTATGTATAGCTATCCGCCAGGGCAACATCCATTACTTGTGAGAGGAGAGTTCTATCCTCTTCGCCGTTCATTTCGTTGTCTAGCCTTTGGAACCGAGTTTGAAGAGCCACTCCGAGGCTGAGTAATGTGAATGGATGATCTGGGTGACTAGGAGGGCGGAGACCAAGCACAGATTGATTGGCATGTCGAGATCGGGGGACAAGTCGTTCACTCGACAGTAGATCAATTTTGCCGTAGCCAGGTTGAAGAGGACAGTAGCACGACTGGGGTAGTCCGATGGACATAGGTCTTGAGCATGCTCAAATGTCTGATCGATTCGTCGAGATCTTGCTGTTCCTCAAGTTCGCGATAAAGAGCGAGTCCATTATCCATCAACTCTTCCAGCCGGCGCGTCTCCTCTGACGTTGGTAGCTAATGTCTAAGGATAAGTATATGTTCATCTTGAACGAACCCAATCCGCTCACATTTGAAGCAGCTGCGCATTCGTCCCGATTACAATCCTGCCGTTCGATCTCGATTTCAAGAGAAACGGGTGAAGGGATAACCTCCCCGTTGCTTTGTTCCAAAAATTTGATAGCTACGCAAATGGAATTTAGGTACGTAAAGGAGATAAAAACAGTGCTACTCACGATCAAGCTGGCCGTTACGGTCAAAGAATTCGCTAACAGTGGTTTCGAATCTGTGCAGAACCTCTCCGTCCTCTAGTGTCGGTCCCAACTCAAATAATGCAAATACTGTGAGAGATACCCTCGAAGACCGATCCGCAGGGCTTAAACTTCATTGGGAAAACGGCGAGCGACATCAACATGGTGATGACTCACAATACAACCTCGTCGACCTATTCTTGCCTACCGGGGTCCGACACGGGCCTGTTCGAAGTCCGTTTCGTCACATTTTCATTTTCGCTCTTTACCGCAACGTAGAACCCAACAGTGATCTACCTCAGTCTGATGGTAACATCTGTTATGCGAATGCCTGTCTCACATATCAGCGATCGCTCATGTTCGTGGTCAGGAACTCACGAGTAACTACGATTCATTCATTTTGATATCATCCCTCGACTCGGAGGAGTCCTTTACTGCATCCAACTTTTACGATCTCTCTGCCTCACGAGTATGATGCGGTAGCTGCGTCTGGGCGCTAAGCTGTTGGGTAGAGCCATCTAAATCGCCTTCACCCGTGGATCCAGCTAGGCATGGGAGGCAAAGCGAACGGGAAAGAAATCTAGTGAGATTCATCAATACAGAAAGGAGAGGGTATGAGAGTGTGTTGACATGCCTGAATCGAATTGGTGTAGTTTTTTAAATATTGCACGGCCGTAGCGGATACACAGCCCATACAGTGGGATAGAACCGTGAAAACTTGGACCTTCTGGCGTACAAGCAAGCGACAACATTCCCTCTGCTTCGTAAAAATCATAGAAAGATGCTTGCTTGTGTACGGAACGTGGATGATCGTCTTGTGAGAGAAAGCCTAGTGCAAGTCCAAACGAGTGAGCCAAATCAACAGAAATGTTGGTTTTGCGTGGGAAGATATGTACATAGAGCAACTTTGTTCTTCTCGCAAGCGTTTACGACCCAAGAATACTTCCGTGTCCGCCTTTGTGTCTACCAACAGCATCCTTGAAGCTCGTTAACGCGAGTCGAAAGGCGACAAAGACGATGAACCTGCAAGACAAGGCGAAAAGGGTGGCGCAACGAGCAGTGCACGATAGATTCGAAACGAATGTATTTTCTGGGACGTCATGCATCACGCGCGAAAGGCCCAAGTTTTCATTGCTATCACGGCCTCATGACGCTTCGCGATGTTATGAATCAGTTTTTACACAACTGACCACAACTCGGCGCTCAAATATTTCTCTTGTCCACAGTTGAGGTATCATCGTGACCTAGTCTCCCTAAAACTTCGAGATCAGAAGACAGGCGTTCTATCGTGACCGAAACCTGTATTAGTGAGTATCTTGTTTCAAGGTCATCTCAGTTTTTTTACATCCGATTCTTCGCTACTGGGTAATTTGCACTCTGCCTTGCTTGGGTTGCTTTCTTGTCTCGACAAGTCTCCACACCTGCCATAGGTGAGTGGTTCTTGTTGTTCGAGATCATCGATCATCCCGTAGATCACAGTATCCCATGAGCAACTTTACCTACGTTCACTACATTTCCTTTTACGGACATCGTACCTCCAACCCAATCTCGAGATCAGAAGAAGATCATTCTGATCCTACGACGTGCATCCTTGCCGCCTTCCTCCAGCCTCGTTTGTACTCGACTGGAATAATTCATATTCACTGAAACTCGCCCATGCATCAAGGGCCTCCAGCACGGTGGTAATTCACTCATTCACACCTCGGCGACGCAAAGATGTGCCGTTTTGAAGGGAATCGTTGTAGAAGGGGGAGACTCTGATGCCAATTCGATCAATCAATCAATCCAGGAGAGCACACACCATGGATTGCGAGCAATCCCCACCAGAATAGTCCATGCTCCTCGACAGATGGGGCAAGATCACGCCCAGGGTGCTATTGCGGTAATCGATATCGGGGGGAAGACCGCAATCATCTTCTTTGAGCGTTTTCCTCGCCCACCAAGCCCTGACTCTAAAAATCATCCGGAAGCTTTATTTAACATACGGCTCATACCCTTGTTCCCGGCTTTCATCCGTGTTCAAAGACGATTTCCATCCTTCAGGTTTCACGCCAGGAGTCAAACGTAGGGACGCACAGTCTTGAGTGCTTGCTCCCCACCAACTGGATAACTGACCGGAAACACTCTTACTTGACTTGATCCGTGATCCAGTGAGCCACTGTGAAATGGAGACCCGTCATACTAATATATTCCAGGGGAAATACCGGGTACCGCACTCGTTGCAAGTTTGCAACTCAACCTTTACGTCCGTGCATCCATATCAGGGACCATGGGGCCAGTAACGATCACCGTAATCAACACCGCAGCAGGTCATGCCCGTAAATGAACCTCGGCTTAACTGTATGGAAGACCAGAACCAACAGAATCCGATGGAATTCTGATTAAGACCATTAATTAATGATTACTCGTTTGGTGCAAGCCTCCACGCCTCGGATCCAAGAGAGACTATCTCATTCGGTTTTGTATGGGCTCAAGGTGCGCATAAAAGCTATTCCTTTCGACTTTGATCACTCAGACTCATCCCTTCCGAATCTGCATTCAACAATGTCCAAACCACCTGCCGGAAACTACTTCATCGTCAGCAAGGCTATCTCCCCTTTTGGACTTCTCGCTCTCAATTTCACTGGCGAAAACAATGATGTGATCGTCACCAGCTTCCAGAATTCACCCACTCAAGTGGTTCGTCCAATTCGTTGACCTCGAAATCCATGATTTGAGATCCTGATCGCGGGTTACGCAGTGGGTCGTCAGTGACTACGGCGACGGGATGACGCAGAGTGTCTCTCCCCAGACCGCCACCAATCTCCAGATCGGGATGGGGGACGGGGTCCTCAAAACCCTTCCTGCTAATGCGTATGTTTGGTACATCAGGGAGAGTGAGAATGCATACACGTTCGTGCCCCGCCCTGCTGTGTGGGTTTCGTGCATTGAATGACGCGATCAATTTTCAGAGTTCAAGACGACGCCCAAACAGTCTTTTGGAGCCTCCAGGTACCGGTGGTGGGAGTGCCCGTCTCTTTCGGCCCCGGGACTGGTAGCCAAAATCAGAACTGGGGGTTAATCCCTGCCTGAGCTACAACAGAAAGAAGCCCTCGGATTGAGTCCTAAACCTGATCAAGGTGTTGAGGAGTGTAGGAATAGGATGTTATCCCCGCTACGGTAGTGCGTTTTGGAGGTTGCTAGGTTTTTGTTTGGCGATATTTGTGACCTAGTGTTGGTCTTGGTGTTTGTTTTTGATCATCATCACGATGTCCCCGTGTGCTCGCCCTGCTTACTTTCGACCTAATACCGGTTTCCTTGGGTTGCTTTTTGGTCTCAAACTTCCGTCGATCGAGTTTTTCGCGTCCTGTAGGCCTGTTGGTGCATCTATGTGCTGCGCCACGATTGGATGATCAGACTGAATCATTGACGGTGGCCGGAATGCATTGTATCTCAAATCGAAAGCGTGTCTGGGTGTTTGAGGAGGATGGTGCTGCCCTAAGGGACGTGTGTTCCCTGCATGGTATTGGTGGCTACCTGATTGACGATGTTGCCTACTGTTTTGGGTGGAGATGGTTGACCATTTGTTTTCAGGATCAGTGCAAGAAGGTTATACCGAGTTGTATGAAGATTTGGTTTGTGCTGACTCGTATCGTACGTTATGCGCTTGACTGTATTTTGGCTCACTCTACATTCTATTCTACTGATTGAGATTTGAGAGGACGACATTCGACACGACCAATATATGTAGCTAATTTGAGTGACACCCTCGCTGTAGCGGGTGTTGCCACAGATGCTGGTCCTTCATTGATTATTGAATACACAGTGGTTGGGTGACCCACAGCCTCAAATCCTCGGCCAATGGCAAACTACACTCGTATGTTATGCGCACATTACGAACATATCAGGTTACTCTGTGTACATGCATCTTTGGAAGTCATCTGACAACCTAAGTTCGGCTCACACGTTGCATGATTGTAACAATCATGTCCGCCTTTCGTGGCCCACGCCAAACAGTCGAATCAATGACAGACCATGCTCAGTTCCCTGCTCCCTCATCAACCAGGCAGCTGCCAACCCGAGATACCCCTCTCTCGATCCGTGATTCAGTGAGCCGCGGTGGAGCGGGGACCAGGGGGGATATCTGGTCCCGCACTAGATCCGCGTTTGCAAATCCAGTTTTTGCGTCCGTGCATCCATACCATGGCACCCGAAATGAATTCTACCATAACTTGAATCAACTGGGCCCCCTCGGGTAAAGAATGTTGTTAAAACTTCGGTCAAGTCTCCTGAATGGCCGCCCATCATGGTGAAGAAAACAATAGCCAGCGAAACTCGGATGGAATTCGGGCGAAGAATCGTTGGTTGCTTGTTCGGATAGTACACACAGGAAAGTGAACAACTTCTTCGCCGCATTCCCTCAGATCCCAGATAGACTAATATTATTCGATTGCAATATATGGGCTCAAGGCGCGCATAGAAGCTGATAAGGATCATATCAACCTCGATCACTTGGGCTCATCCTATCCGATCTGCATTCGACACTGTCCGAAAACTTGAAACCATCCCACGGAGAGCAGCACTAGAGATGGTCGTCAACAAGATTACCTTCCAGTCAAAATCCCTCCGAGTCGCTCTCACCTACGAGGGCAGAAAAACATCGTCGTGAGCGTCACAGAACTTGCCAATTTCCCCAATCAAGCGGTCCGTCCAATTCGTTTCTAATGCGGCATCCACGATGTTGAGATCTCCTCATCGTGGCATCACGCCGGTGACCACCAGGGATTACAAGGACGAGCAGACAGATTGTAAGAGTGTATGCTCGTTCGTATCTCCCCCATTCTGTCTCAGTTTTATGCATCGAATGACGTGATCGGCTTTCAGCATTCAAGACGGCAACCTCACGATCTTCTATAGGATCCCCAAGAAAGCGAACAGCGAAATGCAGAACCTATCGGGTCCCGAGCCTGTTCAAGATGCCGAGAAGTGTACCACATATACTGTTGTCTCGATTCTGAATGCAAGTCGCGTGTATCTTGATAGCATGAGTGATTGATCCCATCCAGTGATTGGGTGACCAAGACATGAATTGAAAAAAATGGAAAGTGATATATACGGTAAAGCTTGTGTGACTCGGTGCGTTGAATACAGTGCAAGTAAAAATTATAGTATACAGGTAGTCATCTCGAAAGGAAATCCAGAGAGCAAGCAGCAAAGGACAAGCAGCGTCAACATCAGCACGGGTATCTGGGTTAGCGAACAAGGGTAGCAGGAAGCAAAGCTCAAAACGTGTGCATGGATGAAAAAGAAAAAGAAAAAGAAAAGGCTGGTGTGACGTCACGACGAAAAGGAACGGATAGCGAGGATCATTACCGAGTTTTTGAAAGTGTCGATCTGATATATATATATAAAATCCTCGACTAATGATCAACTGCCCCCAAGCCTGCTTTAACTGCTTCTCGAAGAAGCACCACGTCGCGAGAGAGGTCCGCACCTTCCTTTGCGGCATCCTCAAGGAAAGCATTGAACATTTTCGTTCCATCCCCGACGACATTCTCTTTGGGGATCCAACTCGCCTGGGTCATCGGGTATCTGAACCGACCATCAAAGTCAGTTCTGCCAGCCAACAACTTGGAGGGGATAAAAAGGTAAGGAAGACAGTTCGGTTAGCTTACCCTTCCCACTTTGCCAACCACATGTAAATATAGCCCTCGGTTTTCTTCCGACCAATGAGTTTCTCGACAAAATAGACTTCCGTTTCACCTGTAACTTGAGGCTCGGGGCAATCGGAACGTGCACACGTATCGTCGTGATTGCGAAGGGTCTTGCGTCTGGCACCTTTTGGACAACAAAAAAATGTTTCAGCACGTATACGTAGGAAACATGCTCCTTTCTGCAACTCACTCTGAGTGCTAACATATTGCCATCGTCTGGTCAGCAATCACACTCGAACGCATCCATGGAACGGAACTCACTGGCAAGTCGGACATATGAATACGGCTCTAGGTTCGACTCTCGGATCCCCAGGTTGGACTGCTACACACCCATAGTGGTACCACATGTCACAACTATATCAAATACAAACATGTGATCAGTCGCACAGAGTTCCCACACGGGCCAACTTACTTGTCACATTGGATAAACTGGAAGAAGAGAAAGAAGAGAGAGGGTTCAGAAAACTGAAAACTCTGCTTTGAACGAAAATGTGTCAGAAACATACCTGGACATCCCAATGGCTGAACGCGCTCGGGAGCTCTGGCCAAACTCCACCAGTTTGAGATATCGTGTTCCATACCTCCTCCTTCGTCGGGGACGACCTGACACAGCACGCGTTGCGTGGACTTGAATGACTCGGTTTCGCGGGTGATGACAATGGCGCCTTCACCGCCTGGTTATCTCGTCCCTTCCGGTGGCATATTCGACTAACCGTCCGCGAGTCTTGGTCAGCCTCCTCAGCACGAACAGAGGGCTCTGGTGCAGACGGCACCACAAGTGCTTGCACTTGAGATCGAGGTTCGGGTGTGAGTTCCTGGTCCGGGTCCACAGCTACTATCTGGCCGTTCCGAATGTGGTGGTTCACAAATGACTTTGGTTTTGCATTCAGCGCCCGTTTACGTTTCTTTGGACGGACGCGTGCGTGCTCAAAAGCAGTCCGTGCCGCATGGTCCTCCTTCCCGCCGCGTTTGCTCTGCCGTTTCGTTCCTTTGCCAGACACGGGCAAATGGGACGCCATGTCTTCTGGATGCTCTCCTGCACCATCCGCGATGCCGCTGCTTGTGGAGCTTTCCGGTACAAGTCGAGACATAATCGGCGTCACTGTACTCGGTGCAGATGTCCCCGCTCCGATCACACGAGGGGGCACGATCGCCGAGACCTGCAAACACTCGTGTCAGCTATCAGTACTAGACCATAACACACTGCAGAGTTGACATACCCCAGTAGACACCCTTTTCCCCTGCCCTTCCTGTGACGCGTCGTCCACGGGGATAATACCACTAGCCTCAGGGCACACACCCTCGCCGCGGCTGTCTGCGCACCCACTCTCTCGCCCCGCCCCGCCCCCCTCCCCGTCGCCATCAACAATTCCCCACTTCCTCTTCACGCCCCGCATCGACCCAGGAATCTTCAAGCAGATCCTCAGCGGTTCCCGCCTCGCAAGCGACGCAAGCTCGTGCAACGAGGCGTTCGGCCCACCCACAGCGCGCCCATCCAATTCCACGACCGTTGCTTCCGACGCACCACGCACGACAGATGCCATGGCACGGGAGAGAGGGGTGGCGTGTGGTTCGGAACGACGCCCTCTGGAGCTTCTTCCGCGGGGTCTGCCGGCGCGCACGACGGGCGCGCTGGCACGGTGCTTCTTGCGGTGTCGTGCGGTGTCGGGGTCGAGGTCGGCATCATCGTCCCCGCGCCCGTCCCCGTTTGTGTCGTCGAGCGATGTGAGCGAGGACAGAGGTCCGGCCGAGACTGGAGGTAAACTCTGTGATTCGGGTTGATGTGGGAAATGGGTGGGCGTGGGACCGTGGAGCATCGATGGGTCGACAGCAAACAATTCCGGTGCCAATGTCGAGGATGCATGTTGGACGACGGCGTCGTCGGCATACGTCGAGGTCGGTTTCGAAAGCTTCTGCGAGGACTGAGGACGAACGGACGAACCGCGAGAGGGGTGTTGTGAGAACATCAAAGGGAGAGATGGAGAGTCTGCGATGGGCGTCGACATGCCTGACGCGCCGAGCATAAGCGCACTCGACACCTCGTCTTCTTCCTGTGCAGGACGAGAACCAGTAGAATCGGAGGGGGTTGCATACCGTGAGGGTGTCGTGGAGGTCGGGTGCAAAGGATGGCGTAATGGGGATGAAAAACTAAAGTCGTACCCATTCATCGGGGAATACGCTGGGCCAATGTCATTGGCATCAGGATGGTGCTCGGGCGAGTCAATATTAGGCTGCCCTACTGACGATCCCTGAGATACTTGAGACAAATCTTTGTTGGACATTGTGGTTGACCATCGCTCATGGGTGACAGTGATAACAGGGACTCCTAAATTCGTTGCAGAGAATCCCTCGACGTGCGCCGGGTCGGTCTGAGGTCCAGAGCTCGACCTTCCGTCGTTCGTCGGAGCATTCACAGTAATGCCACCCCCACAGACGACCGTGGCCCTCGCACCGTCCGTGGAATTTGTCAGTTCTTCCGTGACTTTCTGAACCGCTATCCGTCCGTTCCCGTCACCACCACCCTCCTCCGAAAGCAAGCTCCCAACAGCTGGGCATGGGGAAAGCAGTGGAGGGGTCAAAGGTGACAGCGACTCGGAAAACGCCCTGAGCGAGCCTTGTTGAGCCGATCCCCGATCTCTACCATCCAACACTTCCCGATCCTCTCCAAACGATCGCTCCGGTGTCAAAAATGGAGGTGTGGGTATGACGGGAAGGTTCCGAGGAAGGTAAGTACGCGAAATGAGTGTTGAGTTCGTGGTAGCACCGTGTTCGCGTATCAAGCGACTGGCCACCCGGGGCTCAGGGTGACCGGAAAAAATCTCCGATGGCGGAGTGGGGAGACCGGATGTCAATCCTCCATCATCAGCCTCCACTGGGGAAGCATGTCGACGGTGTCCCGATGCAGCAGGTATGAGTTCAGGAGCTATTTTCACCCCGCCTGCAACCGAAATCCCGTTGCCGTCAGTATCAGAGATCATCTGAGCGTCCTCTAGATCTGACTCCGCGCAGAAGGTTTGCACAGGGAAACCTACGTGCTCCTCAGACCCTGAAGCACCGGACACCGATATCGGCGTGGCATCAGGTACAGCTAAAGTGTCTAGAGAGCCAGAAGCTGCAGGTAGGAAAGTCGACTGCACCCGCTGCGATGTGGAGTCGTTTGTCCCAGGTCCAGTCGGGTAAGAAGACAAGGAAGAAGCGGACATCGCGCGTGTGGGTAAATGGATATCCGAGGCCGTCGAGCTGCGAAGCGGGTAATCATCTTCACTTTGAGGTGTCTGACTATGTGTTACGCTGTTAGTTGCACCAGAGAGGTAGGTGTGATGTAGGGAGTGAGCGAAATACTCTGCGGTATATGTGGTCGGCCGTGCTGGATCGTCTGGGTCAGCAATCGCTCAAGAACGTGTGGCGTGTAGAGACCACGCCAAAAATGGCTAAGAGGAACAACAAAAGTAACAGAAATATTTCTTCCATCCAGACGATCATATTGTGATATCTCTGCCTTCGGTGGACGAAAGCACGAAAATAGCCTCAGATCAACCAGGTGCCTGGGCAAGACGTAAAACCTTCATGACCTTTCTCACCAATTGCATACATATAGCACGAATAGAATTGTAGGGGTGGTGATAGGAGCAAGACTCACCGAAATTGCCAGCGGACCGTCCAAGCGTCGCTGTAGAAGTAGTAACGTGAGTTCATTCGAAATGATGTGAAGGAAAAGTAATAACAAAGCATCCAAGAGACAGCCATGTTGGAATGGCGTATACTTACCTGGATCGAGGTTCCAGTCGACAGTTGTAAATCCAGGAGTACATGTCTGAGAATGTAAGAGAGAACTTGAGGGTTCAGATGTGGGTGATGGTGAATTTGCTTGGATAGACGCGTCAGCGTATTCTATGGACGTTCAGAATAGCAATCAGTTGGTCAAGCCGTCATGAAAAGACAGACGAGTGCCCCGGAACGAGACCAGGACAAATTAACATATATCCGCGCATGTGAAAGGGAATAGAACAGGGAACATGTGACAAACGGACCTCTTTCTGGAGCTGCAGACGGCGATGACGTTTTAAATTCTGGTGTACGAATAGCGATTGAAGAAAGTGGTGACGATGACTCAGAATGTGATGTGGACGAGGTCGCAGAAGTAGATTGTGTTGATCGTGATGTCGAATGCTGTTGAGATGGATCTAAGAGTGATCGGGAAGGTGACGATGTCCGGGAGGATTCCTGTCCGGTAGGATTCACGGATGGTTGAAGAGGCGGTGGCGAAGTTGCTTCTTGATGGATCACTGACAGATCTGGTAGGTTGATTCGCACAGAAACACAAAGAGAAGAGACACTCACGAGACGAAGACGCGCGATTTTCACGAGCGAGTAGCACTTCGAACGCAGACTGGATCGAAGCCAAACTCTGTCTCAGCGTCTTTTCGGGTATAGTTCCGGCATCGGCGCCTTCGAGTGGCGGTTCTGTATGTGTACCTGGTCCCCCACCTCTGCCGCGTCCTCCACGACCCCTGGATCCTGTACCGACGCCAATCACATCCTCCAACTCCGCGATACAGTTGTCTGTCTTGTTCTGCGCGGTGCGCAGCGCATGGAGCTGAGAAAGGGCATCCTTGACATTTGATTCGACGCTGCCAAGGCTCTCCTGGAACGCAGTGAACTGAGACTGGAGCGCTCTCAACGATGCCGAGAGTGGGTCAGGCATGACGTCGGTGACGAGGGGGACAGACGGGAAGTGCAGGCCGGACATGGGGGAGGGGAAAAGGATCGGCTGAAGATGGGAAGAGAATTGGGGGTGGCGAGTTGGGTCGTAGTACCAGTGCCGATGCTGCGGCTGCGAGTACATGCTGGGGTACGACTCTCGCATGCCAACGCCCTGCGCTGTCGACGTCGATCTCGGACTCGACAACGACAACGACGGTAAGAATGGCTGTGTTGCATCTCTGCTCGCGTCGGCAGTCTGCTGAACTGAGGCTTGCCCTACAGCTGGCTGGGACGATTGATGGGATGCCTCGAGGTTAGGATAAGCGACAACACCCGAGCTCAACGAGCCCGTTTCCTGAATTCTCCACATGAGTGGATACCCTTCCAAAGCTTGACGCGACGCTGTCTCTGGGTAGGCCATGGCCGGCACCGACGGGCGATCATGAACCAAATCGCACGATGGCGATGACCACTTGGATAGAATGAAAAGACGCGGAGCGAGGGCGCATCACTTCCGAAGTCCGACTGGCAAGTCCTAAGAGCGGGCGTCTGACAACACCATTCCCAACCTCGACGACGTCGACGCTCATATGTCTGTTGACCTCCGACTTGAAAACTTCACCGTCGATGCCGCGTACCGCGTGCTCGAGGTCATCGGCGAAGGCGCGTATGGCATCGTCTGGTCAGTGCACATTACCCTTCCTTGGCTTTGCACCCCAGATCTGGATTTTCACGTCGTCTGCACTCATCTAGCTCTGCCACCCACCAGCCGTCTCAGAGAAAGGTCGCCATAAAACGTATCACGCCGTTCGACCACTCCATGTTCTGTCTACGCACCCTTCGCGAGATCAAACTTCTCCGGCATTTTCGCCACGAAAATATCATCTCCATTCTTGATATCCTTCAACCTCCCAGTTTCCAGTTGTTCAAAGACGTATATCTCGTCCAGGAGCTGATGGAGACTGACTTGCATCGCGTTATCAGAACTCAAAAATTGAGCGACGATCATTGTCAGTATTTCATCTACCAGGTAATCGTCAGCACCTGCACTTTCAGCCGAAACGATGGCCTAACAATGAGTGACAAAGACCCTCCGAGCCTTGAAGGCACTCCACTCAGCCGATGTCCTCCACCGTGATCTGAAACCCTCAAACTTGCTGCTGAATGCCAACTGCGATCTCAAAGTGAGTGCCAACGAACAATCATCAGCGTCGCTTTTTATTCCTCCACGTGCCAGCTTTGTGACTTTGGCCTCGCGCGATCAGCACGACCGCCTCCGAACGTTGCAAACGACAGCAGCACGTTTATGACTGAATATGTCGCAACACGGTGCGTACGCCCAGCCCTCCTTCCTGCCAAGTCTTGCGTCCGACGCGCCATAAAGGTGGTATCGCGCCCCGGAAGTAATGCTGACTTTTAAAGAATATACGCGGGCAATAGACATGTGGAGTGTTGGCTGTGTATTGGCAGAGATGCTTAGTGGAAAGCCCATGTTTCCTGGACGCGACTGTGAGTGTTATCTATTCCCTCTCCACTCTCAGACGAGTTCGGCTCTCTTGTCCATGTTTTGGGCTGAGCCGTGGCCCACATACATTATTCCAACAACTCACGCATACATGCACTCACCTGCCCTAATTTTCATCTGAAGATCACGACCAGCTCTCCCTCATCCTTGACGTCCTTGGCACCCCTTCCATCGACGACTTTTATGCGATCTCATCACCCAGATCTCGCGAGTACATTCGCGCCCTACCATTCAGGAAAGGAAAGGATTTCAAGACGATGTTCCTCGGGGCCAACGAGCTGGTCAGCTTTCAGATAATACACTGCCTTATCTGATCTCTAAACGACTGCTGCGCGTGTTTTCTACGCAGGCAATTGACTTTTTGGAAAAATGCCTTACATTTAGTCCAAAAAGACGTATAACGGTCGTCGAAGCTCTTCAACACCCATACTTTGAGGTGTGTATACATATCCACTGAAACAATACAGCCTCTTACCATGGATATCTCTGTAACTTCTATTCGTGATCGATGCGCCGTCGAATGTAACCCGTTTGACATCCCCGGCCTGCTTTGACTCGGCCTTTACTTGCAATTAGCCTTACCATGACATTGACGACGAACCCGTCGCGGATCCAATCGATCCATCTTTTTTTGATTTTGATAACGGGGAGTCATTGTCAAAAGAACAGCTGAAAGGTTGGTACTTTGCCTACTCCACATACATTCTGCGATTCTGTGACGACACCAATTCATCACAATTAACAGAATTGATATACCAAGAAGTTACTTCGAGGCCCCCACCAACTACCTCGTTCTTGACCTTGGGAGACGGCAGTCCGTAACAAGGGTGTCCCTGTCCTTGACCCTCCTCTTCGCTATGCACGCTCAGGCCAGCTGCGTGGGTGAATGTCGAAGGGCAAGGGATTCGGTGTGAGGTTTCAATCTCGACGGACCGTCTTCTTGACTACTGCATTGCCCTCATGTAACCATTACTGCTCTGTTTTTTTTTATTTGCACGATCTTGGCTATCATACTTTTGGGTCCTTGTGTTTCCATCATCAGAATGTATTTGGATGATATCATTTGGCTGTCAGTATTTTCATTGCATGGGTGTGGTAGATGTCTGAAAGTATATATATGATTGTTTGATGGTCGAGCCTGACTCGTAAGGCAGCACACGGAATCCCGACCTCGCTATGCTGTCAGGGTCGAGGTAGTGAGGGCATCGCAACTCACCAGTATGTAAGTAATAACGACTAGAGCGCAAGCGAATAATGGAACTTCAAGCTTCAAAGCTTCATCACCCCCGTAGTCCTGTCGATTTGATACATCAATCCTGAGCGCTGCGCGCCGGAGATGAGTCATATCATGCAGATATGATGAACCGGTGAAAGTTACAGCACAGGACGGCCAACCCAGACGCCAGGTGGCGGTATGCAACAAGTTCGCAGCGTTGTTCAAAAATAATCCCGTGTACAACCCGCAAAGCCATGTGAGCGAACTTCTCCAGATCAATATGCTTGTACCCACGAAGGATCGACGGCCGGCGAAACTCCGGTCTCAGATTGCTGTCGACGTTTCGGGTCCAGGATTATGGGCGGCAGTAAAGTATCGACAAAGTTTCACTCGGACGGGCAAAATGAGCGTCGTGGGAGGGAGGTAAACGACATATCGTAACTCCTCGACCATCGTCACGTAATTAATTTCTATTATGCGTTCGGCTGGTGAGGATCAAGCACAACTTCACAAATATTTCCGGAGAGAGTCGCGTAGATGCCCGGGCCCACTCGTGTTTACGATTGGGTAATAATATTCTGGGAGCGAGGCTGGAGTCGTCCTCAGCCAAGCCTGCTTGCCATCGATAATCATACACGCGAATCAGATGCGTTCCGATGAATAGCACATGTCGCTAGATCGGTGGTTGATGCGGTGGGATCGGAGGTGGTTGCACCGATTCGGAGCACGATTCAGACTGAGATTGGTGATATATAGACACTATACCTCACTTCGTGGCGAACGGCGTGATGGCGATGTGGTATGCAACTGGGCAGTACAATGACCCGAGAGGGCCGCAGCACGGTGACAGGGTAACACAGCTACGGGCCGTGGGATATCCAGATCAGCGTCGCTCTGATCAAATGTACTCGGATGGGCAGGTTCCGGACGACGCTACACTTCTTACCTCTACTATAGGGTCGACCAGCACGAGGACCTCGGGTTTAGACGGCTGTCAGATATCACACGGGATTGGAACACCCACGTTCGAGCGCCAGGGACGAGAAGAAGGGAATGGCTGCCCCGCCTGTACCTCCACACCCTGCTGGGTACGCTAATACTGGTTACGTGCTGCAGCCTCATCTAGACCAGCCACCACCTCTGCCCCCTCTGCCCCCTCCATCATACATATCTCACTCCCAACCATCACCTCCCCCACATCCCTCCACTCCCCTCCCTGCCCCTCGTCCCCATCGCCTCGACCCGAACCTGCCCGCCAATGTACGCCGCGTGCATTGTGTCACCTCCATGTGTCGCTGATTACTCTATTTTTTATATTACATGTACAAACAGATGGCAAGGACTCTAGACCATCAAGCCGCAGCTTTTCACCATCCTCCATACCACGACCCATACCGCATCCACTCTCCCAGACCGCCACCACCTCCCCAGCAGCCTCCTTACAACTACAATCCAGCTGGTTTTGCTCCTCCTCCCCAGGCACCCGCCCATCGCCTTTCAGTCCAGCCGCCTCCAGACCAAAACGCTCTCAACCCTTGGAACCACACAAATTCGCCTGCCGGAATCCCTCTTCCTGCATCACCACGTCCCCCACAGCATTCGCATTCCTATACCCACCAAGCCCCTTACCAACCACAGTTTCAGTCCCCGCCGCTCCATCATAGAGCTTCCTTCCCAGTACAACCGAACTGCGGTCAACCTCCCCACCAGCCACAGATGCACCCGAGGTCCAACTCCGTTCAACCATCGCATGCCCCTCCTCAGGCTCCTTCCCCACCCCGGCAAAGCGGGGTACCATCCCTCACTGCCCCTCTTCCAGCCATCCAGTCATTGACGACTGCATCTTCTACCATTCAGCATCATAACCATGACCCTGCCTTAAAAATCAACTGGGCGCGAGACGTCCTCATGCTCGCCGACCGCGTTCAGCAGAACTCTTCAGATGATACGCCAATTGTCGGACCCATCGTCATACAGGATCCACAACTCTTGCGTCTCGTGCAAATTGCCGTCCCACTCGTCCTTCAAATCGCGTCCGCACAACACCCCAACCCAATCCCCATATTTGCTGCGGAGGCGATCTACCATCGCGCAACGTTTGCCGCGTCGGGGGCATATCCGGATCATGTTCCACACAATCCCCGTCTTGCCTTCCGCGACTTTGAACAGGCCGCGCGGGCTGGGTACGCGCAGGCTTGGTTCCGACTTGGCCGCGACTATGAAAATTTTAACGACACAGCGCATGCCCGCGACTGCTTTGAACGCGGTGTAAAGCTTAACGTTGAAAGTTGTGTTTACGTGAGTGCTTCGAGTCAGCTTCGTAAATAACTTTCCCACGCATGTGTAATAGCGTATGGGCATGGCACACTTGATGGGCCAACTTGGTCTCCCTGCGCAGCCCGAGATCGGAATTCCCTTGATTCACCGTGCTGCCACGCTTGCTTCTGTGCAGGTCCCTCAGCCGGCGTACGTATACGGTTTACTTCTTCTTGGGGAATTCTCCCATGTCACAGTTCCTCCGCAAGTCTTTGCGCCACTTATCGCGCCGCACTCTTCGGCTCAACAAGAAGCGCGGCTCCATTTGGAGCGGGCTGCATTCCTTCATTTTGCTCCGGCACAGTACAAACTCGGACATGCGTACGAGTTCGCGCTCCCACCTTTCCCGTTCGATGCCCTTCTCAGCGTCCAATATTACTCCCTCGCAAGTCAACAAGGCGAGGTGGAGGCAGACATGGCGCTCAGCAAGTGGTTCTTGTGTGGAGCTGAAGGTGCCTTTGACAAGGATGAGAACCTTGCATTCACGTTTGCAGAGAAGGCTGCCAAGAAAGGTTTGCCGAGTGCAGAATTTGCCATGGGTTACTACAAGGAAGTCGGCGTCGGCGGTACCAAGGATATCGAGGCAGCTCAGATGTGGTACCAATTGGTGAGCCAAGGGCTTGAATTGGAGACGTGACGACATGACCAATCCCAATGACTAGGCTTCCGATCATGGTAACACGGATGCTGTCGAGCGTCTGGCTGCCTTGTCCCAGCCATCTCCCCAATCGCTCTCGAGGCAAGAGCACGATAACATCACGGAATCCAAACTTGTACGTAAACGCACGCAAGCCAAGCAGCGCTCGGAACGCGAGAGTGGTCCCCCAAGACTGTCGTTGGAGGACGGCCGACAAGTAGTTGAGGTCATCAGGAAGAACTCGACGGCCCGTCACCACGGACACGGATCTAGCGCTGCACCCACCCCAGTCCTCCCACCCGTCGCAGAACAACCACCTGCTCACACGATGAGTCCACAAATCCAACAAGGTCCCAGTGCTCCCCCCCAAGCACCACCTCAAAGGCAATTCCCGAACCAACATCGGTACACGCTCGTCGACCCCGGATCCGGCTCTGCTGGGGGCGCGTCGCCACCCTTGAGAACGGACTCTCCGAGTTATGTGCGGCCTGCGGGACGTCCGCCGGGTCAGCGTGCGGGGAGTATACCCTCTCCTGCTCCCCCTCAGGGTGGACCTCAAGACGTGAATGGGGACATACATCAACAACCGCTGCCGGGGCGTCAGACTGCCAAGGGCCCGACGACGTTTGCGGAGATGGGTATCCAAGGGGTGAAGCTCGAGGAGAAGGAGTGTGTGATCATGTAACCTCTTTCTTTTTTTCATATTCTTTGTTTCGTGTAGGTCTACATCGATATCCCCCGTCATTTCACTTGCATCGGATTGTTTTTGATACATTCATGCTAATTTGCTACGATTGCGTCTGTTTCGTTTTTCGTTTCCTTCTTTTACACACCTCTCTTTTTTGAAATGATGTCTCGACTCTCGATGGACCCACTCTCGCTTTTTGTCATTAGTCGTTTATTACAAGGAGTCAAGGACAGTGTCATCGTATCCGCGCGCTCGAGGGTAGAGATGCGCGCGACGTTGGACTTGATAGCGAAGCGAGCCGCTCGACCAGGGGGGGGGGGTTCGGCAGGCGCGTGCGGAAGCCTTGACTCGTTTGTTCTTGCTCGTAGGACGGGGTCATTCACGTCCACATCCACATCGGTGTCGTTTGTCGGGTCCAGTGGCTGCACCCTCGGACATGTCGATCGACAAACAAACATGACAATGCAAAAGTGAAACTGGAAACTGGCTATCATATGGTGTTTCTTCTTGTGTCATGTACTTAAGAGATTTCCGTGTTCCCCACTGTACGATCATCCCGTCTGTGCAGCTCTTTTACCAGTTCTGGACCGTTGACGAGAAAGAGTATCTTCTCCCTCCAAGTCCCGTTCGGACATCGTTCTCGGAGCTTTGGTGTCACAAGAAACAAAGATATCGGTGACCTTGGTGGAGTGTAACTTAATCAGGCTACCTGTCCAACTGTAATCAATGACACCAACCGCCATCAGAGCGTTAACATCAGCCATGATGTGGAGCTCAATATTCAGAATGCCATGGGGAAATGCACTATTGAGGGAAGTTGGACACGGGTGCATGTTATATTAGATCGCTGGGGCCCCCTCAACAAGGATAGCTTCGAGGACGACACTTCCATTCCGGAAATGATCGAAATCGACAAGAACGATCGGACCCACATAGCAGATATGATAATATGGGATTGAATCGAATCGAATTGGATCCAGTATTAAGGTGTAGACCCACTCGGAAGACGTTTATCACTGGATGGTTGGTTGCGCTCTTCAAGGTCAAAGCAACACCTGCACCTCCGCGCGAGCCAGCCATCCTCAGTGCCACTTACAAGCTGATCTAAAACGCCATCATTGTTTCAGCCATTGCTTACTCTGTCTTGGTCTGCAGGACATCTCCCTGTTCCACGTCCACCGCCATCGTCTGATCACGATCACGATCTCCATCCCACTCCAACCGCGTCCGAAGAAACTGCGCGACCCACGTCAATGCAAGTAACACCGGTACTTCCACCAACGGTCCAATGGTCGCTGCCAGCGCCTGATCAGAGCCAACGCCATATACTGCAATCGCCACAGCGATCGCCAGTTCCTGGTCAAAAGAGATCAACACCGGCACGGATGCATTCGTGCACGAAAAGCGACGTCGTCGAGATGCGCTACGAGCGCACTTACAAAGTTGTTACTTCCAGCCGTAAACGCTTGGACCACTGCCACCTCGTACGCAAAAGTTGTGCTCGTTGATTTTCTGCGCTCAGCTTCTTTCCGAGCGAGATAGTAAACGAAGCTGAATGCAGACGTCCACATGATGACAAAGTAGAGGACCATCGGGACGAAGACGCGGAAGACGGAGCCAATGTTTTGTATGATGTGGTGTCCTTGGTAGGCGAACATGACGATGATGGTGTATAAAAGACCCAATAGTGCCAGTGGGGAGAATCGGGGAAAGAATGCGTCTTCCAGAAACCGTTTCGACATGAGGCGCATGACAGTGAACCGTGTGATCACTCCCGCCAATAGTGGAATACCCAAGTACTGTAAGCCTGTAGTCAGAACATACACTATCAACGACATCAACACCGACGTACAATCAACACCGAGATCGCGACTGCACCATACTGGAGGTGCAACGACTGGCTCGAGCCAATCGTGTCGATGAAGAGCACTGCATATGGCGAGTAGAGTACGATCTGCAACACCGAATTCGCGACGACAAGAAGAGCGCAATACTCGCCGTCCCCACCAGCCAGTTGGTTCCATACCATGACCATGGCAATACATCGCGCGATCCCGACCATGATGACGCCAGTACGGTACGTCGGGAGGTCCGGCAACGTTGCCCACGCCAATCCGAGCATCACGAACGGACCGACAATCCAATTCAGGACGAGGCTGATTCCCATGTGTATCCAGAGTTTTTTGGACAGTAGAATGTGACCGAGTGCTTCGTAGCGGACTTTGGTGAGGATGGGCCACATCATGACAATGAGTCCAATTGCGATGGCTGAAAGAGACAATGCTTGGTCGACCACGCCTCTGTTACTCGTAAGAAGTGGATTGGAGGCTTACGAACGGAAACGCTATCGAACTGGACTGTGTCGAACGCAGGCTGCACACCAGGTACGAACTCGCCGATAAGCACACCGGCGACCATGGATAGGAGGATGAGCGGCGTCAGCAGACGGTCAAGGATACCTAGCTTTTGAAAAAGGACTGAAAAGTTGGTCAGCGATCGTCTCCCATCCTGTACACAAATGTGGATCGAACCTTTAGGTGCATTCGAGAGGACCTGTGGGTGTTCTCCAACGTTTTCGAACGGGTGGGGCGCGCAATTGCAGCTGCCCGCGACCCCACATTGGCCAGTATTTACACACATGGAAACTTTGCTCAACAGGTTCTTCACAGAAAGCGGGATGCGGAACCAACCATTTTATACGATATTCGGTGACATTGACAAGAATATCGCCGATTGAGGACCGAGCGCTGGGAAGCAAAAAAAAGCACGATATTCACACGTCTCTTTTCAAACCGGCGCTTTTTCCCAGGACGAACCTTCAATTGCATCTTCTCCAAGGCTGTAAAGAGATATAACCGACACTAACGAGTCGTTAAGAAGCAGGGGGCCATCAGAAGGTGCAAACGCGCTGAACAGTGAACACTGAGTACTGATCTGCAAGACGGGTATGTAACGTTATTGCTGTCAGGTCTGTTCCTGAATTATCCCAATGCAGTAACAAAAGACTTTTGCTTTATAAGCTTGATTTGTCAGATAACGGTTTTTTTTGGAAACATGCTGTGCTGCAGTGTGAACCTTTGTCAGAATACTATTTATGGAATTATGCTGTGCTTCGGGCACGCCCGATATTTCGAGCGGAGGTTGAAACCCTCCCCATCTTTTGGCAGTTTAGTAGTTCTAGTTACTCGGTCAAGTGCTTGAAGAAAGGACGGCAGCCTGGTGGTGGTGGTGGTGGTGGTGGTGATGATGATGATGGTGTTATTTACAGGGATAATGATAGCAGAAATATAGATAGGGGCTGATAGTGAGAACTAAGGGGTGTGACCAGAGTATTTATTTCTGCACCTGTTCCACAATAGAACCACCAACACTAACACAGGTAAAGAACAAGATACTGATTAGTGAAATGTGGAGAAAAAGGCTTACACTGTTGGCAATGAGTGGAGTTATGACACTGAATAGGTTTGCCTTGGTTTCAGTGAATCTGTGATCGAGATGGCGGTGACGAGTATCGACGAGGAGTGCGGAAAAAGGATGAGAATGGGTGCCTATTATGAAGGAGGGCCTGGGGGATCTGTCCTATCACGAGGAGCGTGTCCTTCAAGACATCCGCTATGTGCGTGTGTTGGTCAATGTCAGTTACGGGACATGCCAACATTTCGATGGCATATTTTCTATACCGTTGGTGTGACGCAGATGATCCGAAAGCATGCGATGCAGGCCAACGCGATGTATCGTAACGAACTGGCCCGGGATGGATTTCGCGGGATAACAGTGGGTCTGATACCAATGTCGGTGTGTTTTGTGTCGAAATAATGCGACTCACGGACGAAAGAGATTTAGGATATGGTATGGGCCGTCTGCCCAGTTGAGAGAAGCCCGCAGTGACAACACAATCATTTGCACCGTTCAGAGTGTAGTATTGATGCTGTTATTGGACAGTAATAAATGGACTCGGTGACCAACCGGAACTTGTTATATATGTTCGTTCGCTTCTCAATGTCGTTGGCAGGGGCTCCTAGGAAAGTTTTTTGCTTGAATGAACCCCTGTTCGCAACATGAAGATCAGCAACCAAATCCCCTGCATTGAGAAAGTGTCATATCCATATATTAAGGTAGAAAACGAGAAAAGCTCAGGACATTTCTCTGCACGGCCAAAGCAAGGTCAATGAGTGACTAGGTACCAGGTGGAAAATTGAAATGGATACTGGGTTGTGGACTTGGCACTGGCGTCGGATATGGGAACATGAGGGTCAACGCTTCAGCTGTCTCGATTCCGGAAATGCTGCCGCCAGGGGTATCGCCGAGCATCTTGGAGAAGTTTGCTCAGTAGTAGCGAGAATTTTATTTTTGAGCCTTGCTCGATGTCTGACTTACATTGTTACCTGGATTCACGAATCTGAATCGCGAATCCAAGACTCGGGTGTCAGCCTTGCGAATCGAAGAACATTATTTAACAGGAGTTACTCAGTGAGCTGGCTCAAATTTAAAGGAGAACTTAGTACTTACCGGTTACCCGGTCTCAGTGAAATGCCGGGGTCTGTACCCCATGTGGCTGTGCCGTACCTTTAAAGTCTGCCTTTGCGTGTGCATCGAGTCCAAGAATGCCGATCACGACGCAGTCCGATGCCACGACGTTCTCCGCAGAGTCTTACTTTGCAACCCAGCCAGAGCCGAGCACCCTCAGTGCTGATGTCCAAGGCGTATCCCACTTCATCGATAGACAGATCGAGAAAGGAAGGAAAGTTGTCCTCGTGACGGTAAATTCCCTCCCCCCGCCTCGCCAGATCCATACATTGATCTTACGGCCCGAGTAGAGCGGGGGTACAACGGTTCCATTGGAGCTCAATGTGTGAGCCTGAACTTCAGGTGAAGACATGATCGTTACTTATTTGACTGTAGTGTCCGATTTCTCGATAACTTCAGTGCAGGTGTGTTGCCCCATCTGCCACTGGACAAATTCATGTTTTTTTTTTCTCCCAGGCACACGAGGCGCAACCTCCGCTGAATACTTTTTAAAACAAGGATATGCGGTCATTTTCATGCATCGGCAATTCAGTCTTCAGCCATTTAGCCGGAACTATTCCCATTCAACCCATCCTTTCCTTGATTTCCTCGAGATAGATGCCGCGTTGCCTTCTTCCTCCACAATTGACTCCCCGTACCCGTATTCGAATGATCCCTCGCCAAGCGCGGGCCAGCCACACATCACAGTGAAGACGTCTGAGCGTGCGGCCTTGTTGACTGTCTTGCGGGCCTACAAGGCTGTGCATGCCGAGGGAACTCTACATACCCTCACGTTTGTCACGGTCAACGATTACCTCTATCTATTACGCGCGATAAGCAAAGAAATGAAAAGGTTGGGACCAAAGGCCATGTATTACCTCGCTGCCGCTGTAAGCGACTTCTTCTTACCCAGGCAAAAACTGGTCAGTACGGCAGTTTGTGCGTTTCAACGGTCCCTAAATGATAGGCGTGGCATGGATCAGTCGGAACACAAGATCCAGTCGGGAAAGGGCAGTTTGCATATAGAAATGGATCAAGTGCCCAAAGTTCTGAAACCGCTGGTCTCCGAGTGGGTCCCCAGTGGTTTTGTTGTCTCCTTCAAGGTGCGTGCAGCGGCGCGGCATGCCATTAATTGCTTACACGTCGATTAATCAGCTTGAAACTGACCGAGCACTGCTCATACCCAAAGCGCGTCAAGCGCTTGAGCGGTACGGGCACCAGGTCGTCATTGGAAACGACTTGCACCATCGAAAACATCGTGTGGTGTTGGTGTCCCCGAAATCGACCTTACCTTACGGGAAGCCTAGCCCGAACGGTCTTGAATACGAGGAAACCTGGATTGAGATTGACTCCTCGCCGTCTGCGCCACACAAGGAGATCGAGGAGGAAATTATAAGAGAGCTGGTAGCACGGCACGACGCTTGGATCAAACGGGCGTGATATACATTGTATTAGAAAGAAAAGGAATGGACTCATTAGAACAATCTTTTGTTACGCATCATGGTTGGAGTGGTGTAATAAGCTGGCCTAACTTGTCATTCAAGGTTATGTAAAGTTTATTTCCCAAAGTGCCGCAATATTTCTGGCTTTTGTCTCATCACGACCAACAATGACGGACGCAGAAACGAACGCAAGGAGGTACGACGTTTGTCAACACCACTGAGGCGCTCACCACAACTCTCGACAGCGAACTTGTGGACAACGAGAGCGATGAGGATGCCTCCGAAGCCCAAGCACAGATCATCGCGTCTTTGCGTGCGCAAGTAACAGACTTGTTCTCGCAGGTCACACAACTCAACAGCAAACTCGTCGCTTCGTATGATCGAGTGTCCGACCTCGAGGACCAACTGCACGATTCTTCTTCTTCACTGCGGAAGGCCTCGGTCACCATTTCCTCCCTCGAGCTCGAACGGAGCCATCACCTGGCCGCTTTGAATACCGGTCTGCTCGTAGAGAAAGCACATGTCACGGCAGAACTAAACAGACTGATGGAACGCGCAACGGAGGAGGCTGCTCAGCGTGGTCAGGCGGAAACCGCACGTCATGATATTGAAAAGGACCTTGATGATCTCAGTGCGACTCTTTTTGATCAAGCAAACACCATGGTCGCGGAAGCACGGCTCAACCAGGCTAAAAGCGAAAGAAAGGTGCAGGATGCGGAGGAGGCCCTCAAGATTGCGGAAGATGCTGTCAAGGACATGCAGGTCCAGATGCAGTCTCTCCAAGCCGAAAAAGAGGCCGCTGAACACGATGCAGAAGAGGTAAAGCTCTTTATGGGCAAAGGGAAGTGGGTCGAACGCGATGATTCGCGCGTCGGAGAAGTGCCCAGAATCCGTTTCATGACTACGCACGCACCCTATGCTGAATTCGTTGCGTTCGTTGTGTACTTGAGGGGGCTGAGGATATCACAGCCGACACCTCCTGTCGTATCGACGCTTCTGAGCCAGCCATTCGTTGCGCGTCTCCTTACCGAGGATTCGTACGTTATTCAACCCACTCTTCCCCTGTTAATCTGACGGGATGTATGTAGTGAACCCACTGTACGGCTTGACCTGGCGCCTTCCCTGAATTGGCTGTCTCGTCGCTCAGTCCTTGCTGCAATCCACACTGGTATGCTGACCGTGGAGCCTGTATCCTTTTCGAGTCTTGTGCAGGAGCTGCAGCAACATCCTCAGTTGATGTCCACCTCTTCCTTGTCCTGCGCTCTCTGCGGAACCCTCATCGCACGGTTATCACCCACGACACCCGTTTCGCGCTCCCACCACACGAATGGAAATTCGTGGTTCAAATATCCTCGCGCACTTGGATCTCCGCAGAACTACAACGCTGGTGTACCGCAGTCAGCAGAATGCGAACCACCTGGGCAGGTATACATTTTCCGTCTCGCCACTCCTGCCACATCTACTACACCACCCACTCTGGCGCCTGTGCATACTTCTTCGGCGTCCATGTCTGTCGTTGGCACTTCCTCCCGACCTCCTCTCAATCCCATACCATCATCTCGCGTACTACAGGCACAGACACAAAACTCGCCGTATCCTCTATGTACGTCAAATTATTGCCTGACGAGGCTTCGAAGTACGTGTTCAATGTGGGCATTTGTGCGTGTTGGGATCGTGGAGCGAATATGGGAGGAGGAAGTTATCCAGCCTCCCAAACCCCTTGTCAATCACGACACTCACGACAAGCATTCACTGTTGAATGCCTCGAGCGCGGGCAATCAGCCCCCAAGCAGCACGACCTTTCCTTCAGCTTCTGAGAAGCCTCCAGTTCCGCCACGACGAAGGAGGCTCTGGGAGATGGCTAGTGCGTTAGGAGAGAGGGCTGTCAGTTGGAGCAAGGAAGGTGGAGAGAATACCAAGGATAAGGAAAAGGAAACAGAGAAGGACAGCGTGAGGACGTTACCTGCTCCTCCATCTCATCCTGCTGCCCTCCATCCTCATGCTGAGTCCCCCACTTCCCGGGTAAATGCACAGGACCCGCCACCACTTCCGAAGCGCAACGTCGTCCGCGGTAGAGCTACAACAGATACAATTCTTCCCCCATCAGGTACGCAGAACGGGATTGCCGCTCCAGAGATCGAGGCGCCTGGTGCCGACGCGAACGGTCACCTCGATTTAGACAAAGCAGAAGCCGACGCATCTGACTCCTCAACACCCGTCGATGAAATCACTTTTGCTGCACTGACATTTTCCCCGCCGCTGTTCACAACATCGCATCCTGCTGCTGCTGAGCTGAGTGTGCCACCCATCCAAGATCCCCTGCCGCCCCCTTCCCCACACACCATTCCGCTGCCCATCACGCCCACCACGCCGAACCCCGTCTCGCGCGTGACGTCGCCCGTCCCACGTTCCCGTTCCCGCCTCTCCTCTCCCGCATCACCACCCCCGAGTTCACGCCCCGCTAGTCCTGCCGTCAGCCGTTCACACGTGAGGTCGCCGGCACCCACTGCGATTGTGCGTGCGACATCCCCATCATCTGGATATGCACGCTCTGCATCGCATATTCGAGGGAAAACGCCCATCCCGTTGTCGTTGGCTTCGTCCAGGTCGGCATCGCCTATTCCAGCGACCGGAGCGGCTGCACCGCCGCTTCCGAGGCGCGCAGCTGCAAGACGGGCCGTTCCGCCGCCTCCAACGTCGGGGCCTCCGAAAACTGCCGAAGGAGGCAGGGAAGAGGGGGTGTCACCCATTGCTACTGCTGTTGCCCCTGAAGCGGATGCGCCCATGGCAAACGAGGCAGAGGTCCCAGCGGAAACGAAGAGTAGCGATGGTGAAGGGGAAAGGGAAGCGGGAACTGATGTCGTCACAGAAGCACATGGTTCTCAGGCTGCGTCTGTACCCACGCCAGTAACGGGTGACACAGCGCATGATGATGTGGAAGGGGCAGTCAATGGTACATCTGTGACTGTCGTCCCGGATCCGCTTCCTCCCCGCGGCTCGGAGGGCGATGGTCGCACGTCGATGGACACGACAAGCACGAAACAATCGTCGAGTACCGAGGGTGAAGGTTTCGTGAGCGATGCAACATGGGAGGAGCGTACGTGGAAGGAGCTGGTGAGGTTAAAGGAAGACATGTTTTGGGCGCGGATCGGTGGGATACGTGCCCTTCAAGAGTGATTTAAATTGTTGCAGATTAGTTGTGCGTGTTAGGTTAGATTTTCTTTTCTTTTTCTTTTTCTTTTTCTTTTTGTTTGGTATACCTGTAATATGTGCAGGAAGTAATGCTCCAGTACGAGTAATTTATGACGGTATTGGATGCGTTCGGAGAAATCATAATTCTGTACATATGGTTACTATAGGAATATGCTCATAAGAACACATGTTATGCCATCGCGTGAACTATCCTCCCCGCTCGAGCACGTCCGCCTGCATGTTAGGGTAGCTCCAATTCTCAATTCTCTTTTGTTTTGGTGTTGCCGTGACGCTTGTACGACACAATGCTGCAGTACAGCGAGATCGATGTCCATCGCATACACATTAATTTTATAGCAGTGGTTAGGATCACAGTGGGATTAAAGGTCGTAAACGTTAACAAAACCATAATTTAAACTAGGCAAGGGATATGAGTTAACACTCTCATACAATCGACGAACCACTTGCGCAAACCCGCTACACGACTGCCGTTTCAATCGGTCCCTCCCCCGGCGAGCATCAGCGCCAACTTCTCAGCATCGTTACGAGTGAGCATACATCTTTTTTCGAGCTTCTTCATCAGGTCCTTCTTCTTGAGGGACTCGGTCTTCACTAAAAACGACCTGAGCAGGTATATGATGGCAGCGAACCAACTTCGTGTGTCCCGCATGTAAGGAGGTTTGGGATTGGTTAGGATGTTAAGCAGCATGCTTCGAAGAGTCCTTTGCGACTCTGCCCGCTTCTTTGCGTACAATGTTATGCGAGCTGGGACGGCCGTGATACAAGCGTGTGAGACAGGGCGGATGCCATACTCCTCAAACGTGTTTTCGTTTTTGACCCACCAGTCCTCCATGACGTTTTCCCGTTCCAAGTTTGTGACGATGATTGCGAGGGGTACCTGACTCCCACACAGAATCTCGTAAAACAGGCGATAGCTTCGCTGCATCGCGGCGGTGATTCTTCCACCTCTGATACAAAAGAGGAGGAGATCGATGCCACCACTGGCGTGCAAGGACTTGATGAGCTGGTGAGCCTTGTCTATAGCGCCCATGAACGAGTTGACCCCAATCTCTGGCTCTTCGAGCCCGACCGTGTCAAAGATGCGAAGCGACACATCTTCTGATAGACCAAACCAGTACTCCGTTGCTTCTAGCGTGCAACCTTTTAGGTTTGCAGAAGTCTTCGCTATCTCTCTCCCAGCCATCAAGTTGATCACGGAGCTCTTGCCCACGCCAGTTTCCCCGAAAAGGATGACATTTTTTGGTCTCGAGCCGAGGTATACTGATAGAAAGAATAGTGGTTAGTAATGCTACCTGGGGCTCCGCTGGCGGACATACCAGGTTTTCCATCATCTTCGGTGGAATGGCTTTGAGGGGACATGCTGTCTTCGATTTTTTCCTTGCCCTCCAAGACTGGCACACACGGTTCAAAATCGGGGATGGGGGTGCAGGCGAGTGATTAACTTACGTTTTCTGTTGTCGGCGGCACCGCACGTGGACTCGGATGGAGCTTGTTCCCCTTCTAGCGCACCGGGGGAGGAAACGAACAAAGTGGACTCCGAACATGCAGAAGGACTGCGTCCACCATCTGGGACGGCGGAACTGTCTTGTCGTGAGACATGGTTTGCATGCCTATCAGGACAGGTATCGGGATGCATTGTCGCTGAATGCTGAAGCTAGTTTTCAGGACTACGTGAGGTATATGTGATTTCAAGACCTACCTGCGCCTCATCGAATTCCTGCGAGTGCGGCTCAGATCAAATGGTCAAGAAAGTGGTTAGTTACTCTACTTACCGCTTGTTCTGGTTCTGTAGACAGAACAGCAGGGTCGCCGTCACAACTCGTGCTGTCGTCCTTCATCGTACCGCTAGGCAGAGTGGGAACACCGTTCCGTTTCATAGTATACCAGCGAGTGAGCATCGCTCGAGGATGAGTATTGGTATTGGGCGACTGCTTGGATGAATTTGGTCGTTCTGAGCACATAAACGTTGAGTCCTGATAAGACCCAATGACAGTTGTTTGACATCAATGAGCTCGAATCTGGAAGGTAATCAAAGACCCTTCAAGTCCAGAAACGGAGTCCGTGTGGTTAACGTATGGCACGGGGGTCCAGACAAATCTCACGATTGCAAACATGCGTAGACCAGCCCGTAAACGTGATACAGTAATGAGCAGAATTCGGGGTGGCAAAGTAGTGTGAATATAGCAACATATGTGAATTTACTCAGCTAAAGATACCTACAAGTTCAGACATGCGTAGATCCTGATCGATCGAGAAGTTGAGGCTATGTATTACAGGGTACATTAATTTAGATACAAAGAACCTGAGAGTCCCTGCAAACACGCCTGGACTACAAGGCTGAGCAGTACGCGAGACCTCAGCGCTCAAAAGAAGGATCGAAGACTTTCCTCCGATCGGTTGCCATCTAAACGTTGCTTTGCTTACCGCTGCTCAAGGATTTGCTTCAGAGGCATACCGCGTACTTACCGCCACATTTCGAGTACCCTCTAGTCTTAAACGGAGCAAGCCCAGAAGGAAGGACTTGTAAGTTCTGAAGACCTAGTGCCTGGTCACGAGGAGGCTGCAACCCCAAGCCCACTATCTCGGCGGCTCGCCCATATCGCGTGTTCTCTTCGAGATTCTGTGTGGGAGTGGGTACCTTTTTCGTCACGAATTTGGAACGGGAGAACGTCAAGGAGGACTGCGGGTCAAAAACGAAAAGACATTCTAACTGTATGGCATCAGGTTCTTCGAAAAATGGTGCTTGACACCCTAAGAATCTCGCAGATACCTACAACTCACCACTCCCTCCACATCGCCACGGCGTCTCCGTGTTTGGCACTGCCAACAGTGACATACTGAGCCACTCCGGGAGCAGCGTCTGTTGTGGGTGCGGCCACAAACGCCGCCTGGAAAACCCACAATAAACCTCCTAAGAACACCAGCGTCGGCTGCAATCATTCAATGCGTGGGACTTTATGTTGACGCCCTGGCCGCTCGCCCACGGTAACTTAAGTTCCATCAACTGATCACCACGTAGGAAGGCCAATTCCATACTGGAAGGGGTCGACACTCGATTCAAATCACCTTTTCACCTTACTGTGCTTACCGGTGTAACGTGCATAGTTGCTCCCTTCTTGCTTATTGATTCGGACAAGCTAGACCTTTCTTCGGAATCGCTCATTAATCATGGAAGCTTCGGAGAGTCCGGGGGGTATGGCCTCAATGTACTTGATGCACAGCCTTTTTATCACCTCATTCAACTTTCTTGCGCGTCGGACTGGCCATCCTGTGTGTTAGGGAAGATGATGTCGCTGTGACGCGAGGTAACGTTACCTCAGAGCCTCATGTGGACGGCTTCTTCATCGTTGCAGTCTCGCAGTACGACAATTATTACGGAACAGGTCTGTCCAGTCCCTGGGAAATTTCATAGAACCTCTTGAGTGCATTGACGTCCTTTGAGGAGATACCAGTATTGATCAGAACAGAAGTGTAGAAGACGATCACAAGACTAAGGGCAAAAGGGAGTCTGCGGTGGAGATAATTTCTTGCTGTAAGTTATCGTTATCACGTCCCCTACCAGGTGAATGCAGTGCTGGATCCAGACAGAAATTCTGATGGTAGTGGAGCAAACTTTGATTGTGGGCGAGCTACCGAGATGATGGTGGGAGGCTTTGGGTTGCGGCCTCTGCCTGACTAGACGCTAGGTCGCTTTCAGAAGGGCCTTTCCTTCGGGGCTGGCTCGTTTAGGACTCGGAGTGTTCCTCGAAATGTGACGGCGAGTACGCAGCATGTATTTGAAGTGAACCCTTGAGCAGTGACCCTGGTGAACCTCTGCTACGCTCGGCCTAATCCCGAGCAAAGAAGCGATAAGCTACAGTGAGCAGGGTTTAGATGAAATCAATCGAAGACAATTCTTTTTTCGACTGCGCTGATGTTCCATGCTGATTCTTGGAAGTCAGGTTTCTGCGCCGCGGCCTTGTGGTCCAGGCATGTTGTACCAACTCCGCCGTTCATTATTTCCATATCACTGTGCCGCTCTGTCGTATCTTCGAGTTCGCGATCTACGCATGTCTGCAAGCGCTCAGGTCTAGCGTTCACTTTGCCACTCCGAATTCAGCAGCTTGCGCATATGTTTGCAGGGGCCGCTTACTAGCCTCGCGATCTGCGCATGTCCACACGCAGGTTCAGGGTATTCGCATCACTGTATCATGGTTAGTACGTATTCGACTGAAGGTGGCCTACACATGCTTGTCATCTTGAGATTTGTCAGGCTCCATGGCATACGTGAACCACCTGGATTCCATTTTCCCGGAGTCTTTGATTGTCTTCCAGTTTCGAGTCCACTGACGCAAGCCAGTTATGTATCATTAGGTCTTATCATGACCCAACATGTCTGTGCTCCCCGTATTCGTGAAGAACGACCAAAGTCATCCAAAGAGTCGCCCAATATGCATCCTCGAGAGATGGACACAAACTGGCGTATTTTCCAACGGAACAGCGTCTCCACTCTATCTAGCAGTACAATGGAGAACGACGACCTGAGCACGAGCTTCTACTACGACTCTGTGGCTCAATATACAGAACCAGAACAAGTGGTCAGTAGAGTAACCACTTACCTGATCATTTGACCTGAGTATGTTGCAGTTGCAGGACGGTGAGGTACAGGTAGGTCTTGAGAGTACACATACCTCGCGCAGACCTAGAAACCAGCTTCAGGATCCAGTGGAAGATCCCGATGCCCATCATCCTGATATGGGTGCAAACAATGTCCCACAATACAATTATAGCGTCGCCCCGGCTGGTGGGCAGAGTGGTTCCGCACATTCGGAGCACACAATTACCTCCACTAATCCCAATCCAGTCGCCGGACAATCGATAAAGGTAATGTTAAACGGCCCTCTATTTCCTTCCGTGGTTGAGTGTTTTATCCGTAGGACATCGTAAATGTCTATACGTCGAATATCGTCGTATTCGGTGAAACTGGCGTCGGCAAGTCCTCCGTCATAAATCTGATTGCCGGGCGGGATGTTGCGCGTACCTCCAATGACGCGCTCGGGTGTACTTTCCAGCACGAACGGTACATCATCACAATGAACGGGATGTCGTGCGCCCTCTGGGACACTGCGGGACTGGATGAAGGAAGCGAGGGGAGAGTTCCTGCTGCCCTCGCAGAGAACAATCTGAGAGCGTTGATCCAAGGCTTGGCGCACGCGGGGGGGATTCACCTCGTCATCTATTGTGTCCGCGCTGGCAGAGTCACCAAAGCACTCCAGCGCAACTACAACCTGTTTTATGTCACGGTCTGTCGGAAGAAAGTACCAGTCGCTTTAGTTGTGACGAGCTTGGAACACCAGGAGGGTGGAATGGAGACGTGGTGGTACCAGAACGAGGAGGATCTGCGGCGGTCTGGGATGCGGTTCGATGCACATGCGTGCGTGACGACGCTGGATGATGGGGATCAGATCATTCGGAATCGTCGGGCTGATTCCCAAGACTGCCTACGCAAACTTGTGCTTGAATACTCCAGGTTCCCCACTTGGAAGATCAAGCCATCGTTTATATCGTGGGTCTTGCCCACATTCCGCGATGTCCTCCGCAGAACGTCTTCTGCAGGCAAACCAGGAAATACCAAAACCATACGAAAGGTGATCGTGTGTAACATGGCCGAGGACTCTCAACCCCTCTTCCAGCTTTCCCCAGGGATTACCGCTGTCTGGCAGAGATTTGATGGGTTGATAGGCGACACGCAGTACGAGTTTGTTCGGATAGACAAGCGTGTCCTACTTGAAATGCCCACGTCTGCGTCGCAGCATCTAGCAGGCATCGGTGCGGGCGTGCTTGTCTTCTACACCTCCACTCTGGTCGAAACTGGTATCTCCTCAATGGACGTCGATGCACTCAAGACGTTCTGTGACATTGCGGGGGGACAGACTTGTCCCGTAATCGTAGTACTGCAGGGATGCGATGATGAAGCAAGCGCGCGGATGCACTGGAGCGACGTTACATCGCGTCATAGAGGCATCCATGCACATCTCACATTCCTTCCTAGCACGGTGGAAGGCCAATCTGACGCACAAGCAAAGTTGAATGAGGAGATCGAAAGGCTGTGCATTGAGCACGTCGAGGTCGTACCCTCCGGATTCTCCAAAACTAGCAGGCGATTTCTTGCGGCCTTTATGGAGGGACAGTTCGCGCATGTCACCGGATTCGTGGCGAAAAGAGCGAAGCAGCTCGCTCCCACTCCATGAGTAGTGTTAAATAGGTATTCAAATTTCAGATAGCTGTGGCTCTTCCCTTGTGTTTCTTTCATCCACTTTTCGCACTGTAGATCCGAGTTTTTGAGGCTAATGTATTTATATGAACCAGCTAGAACACCATGCCTTACCATCGACTCCTGGTATATGTCGTTGGTTGGACCGAAAGTCAGAACTTTCATTGTTTGGGCACCATCGGTATATACGTGCCGCTACCCGTGTCTCCAAGTTACTACCTCTTCCTCGTTAACACCATCTCCGCTACTCTCTTCGCAGACTCACGAGGCAACGAACACCTCGTCTCGAGCTTCCTCGTCAACTCCTTTCTCCCAAACGGCACCGCACCCCGCGTCAGAAACGCCAAGCACATCTCCACCAGGCGCATGAACCAACTCCATACGTCCCGCACATACGCCGGACGCGGGTTTTTCAGCACATCGCGCAGCATGCGCTGTAGCGTTATCCGCGATTCCGCCCGCTTTGAAGCAAACAGCTTCAGATGCGGCGGTGCGGCGGTGATACATGCATGCGCGACGCTGTGAATCTCGTACTTCTCAAACGCCACTTCGTTGCGCGCCCACCACGCTTCCATCACGTTCTCGTGCTCCAAGTGTGTCACCACGATCGCGAGCGGAACTGCTTTCTCGCACATAATCTCGAAAAAGAGGCGGTAGTGCCGTTGCATGGCCTCCGTGATCCGACCAGCTCGGATGCAAAACAGGAGGAGGTCGATACCCCCGGCGGTATGCAACGTTGTAATCAGCGCATGCGCGCTCTGGATGGCGCCCAGGAAGTGGGTGTGGTCACTATCGGGTTCTTCGAGCCCGACGGTGTCGAAGATGCGGAGGGAGATCTCGGGGTCGCATCCGCGTTCCCCCGGAAGTTTCGAGTCATACTGCGTTGTTTTCAGTGTACACGCTTTCGCGTCCCCAGAGGTGGACGCGACCTCGGCGCCGGCAATGAGATTAATGACGGCGCTCTTCCCCGCGCCTGTCTCTCCGAACAGTATGACGTTTTTGGGCTCTGCTTTGGCGTCGAGCGCTGTAGATAAAAAAGAGGGAGGGTATCAATGGTGGGTGGAGCTATTTAGTTGGTGTCCCATGTAGAGCTACTCACCCTCAGCGTTTGGAGTGAATTCGTATGGCGGCGGTGTGTCGAACAGCCTGTCGGTCATCTGTGACAGCTCGAGAAGGTGGGAGAACTGAATCCGCACTCGCGTACCCGCGTGGTGAACGACGATGGAGGAAATGGAACAAGAGGGCGGAATCGCAAGCTTGGGGTCTTACCGTCGCTCTAGCCGACCCTCATCTTATACTTGTGTTGGTTGTCGTTGCCACATCTAGCATCTGGCGGAACGCTGTTTAACTTCTTATCGGGAAGGAATCCACATATGGTAGAACCAACTTAGATGATGGTCAAGAACGCACTCGAGCTCAGTCTCCATTGCGATGGCCTTCCATCGAACGCGTGTCACGTACCTCGTTCTTCCAAGCCATTCGATGTTACGAACAAGATTGAATGAATGTCAAGAAGACACGCTGCCCTGATTCGCGGATTCGCGAGATTCACGTCCTGGATCCATGGAGACTTATTGAGCGCACTCGAGCCCACCATCGCAAGCCACTACTTCTTGGAGAACGTCCATCCACCGCCCAACCACGAGCGATGGACGCCAGCCAGGATATCCTCCCCCGAGTCAGCCCTTCCGCTCCCTCTGACATGATGGCGCGTGCATCATCCTTCTCCCCGCCCCAGGGGTCAGGACAAGGGGTCAGTGATATTGATTAGAATCGCTCGTCTCGTCTCCCCCACCTGACCGTCGGCATGCCCTACCAAGGCATGCGTAGGACCCGAAACGACGTCCCCCGTCCACGGCGATACGTGCCCCCGAAACATTGTCCTCTTCGGCGAAACGGGCGTCGGGAAATCGTCCCTCATCAATCTCATCGCAGGACAACACGTCGCGCAAACGTCCAACGACGCACTCGGGTGTACGGTGGAGCATAGACGGTACGACGTTACCCTGAAACTTCCAGTGCCATGCGACACGTCCGGTTCCCGTTCCGAGTCCGAGTCCGTCACCGTTTCCCTCTGGGACACCGCCGGCTTGGACGAAGGCACCCAAGGCACCGTCCCTGCCACCGCATCCACCGCCCACCTCAAATCCCACCTCCAGTCCCTCGCCCGCTCCCCAACAGGCATCCACCTTCTCCTCTTCTGCATCCGCGGCACCGCCCGAGTCACGCGAGCCCTCCAGCGTCAGTACGACCTTGTCTATGCCGGTGTGTGTCACAAAAAGGTGCGGATTGCGCTGGTAGTGACCGGGTTGGAGCACCAGTATTTGGAGAGGCCGGAAGGAATGGACAGCTGGTGGGAGGAACACGAAGGAGTGGTGAGACGGTTGGGGATGGTGTTTGATGAGCATGTATGCGTGACGACGATGGATGTAAAAGAGGGCGTCGGACGGGGACGACGGCTAACGTCACAGAGACGGCTCCGAGAGCTTGTGGTGAGGTTTACCCGACCTGACACGACCCCGTGGAAAATCGAACCGTCGTGGTGCCAATCGATGGTGATACCAACATTCTTCAGGCTTGTCCACCACGGGAGACATGTCGTGGTCAACACCTTCAGAATCTGCTTATTTTACGTGGTTCTCAAGCGATGGATTGTGACTACTTTTCGCTGGTTGACAAAGGCATGGCAAGGTCGTCGTTGACCCTGATTCAATATCGCGGCTCGCTACAGGAGACTACGGCAAGATACTTGGGATGGTCGAAGTCATGTGTCCGAATTTGTTGAATCCAGATTGGTTAGAACTAGGACTGCATGTGTATTTGAAGTACTTTGATGCATGTGGTAGTAGATCCAGACTTCTGATACACCGAGTGTCACGTTTTGTATGCGTTCGCTATCTGTGAGCGCTTGAGCAAGCGAACTTTCCGCACTCATCCACATTCACAGAGTTCGTGGCCCTCAAATGGCCTGGGGAAGAGTTGTCGATGGACGTTACATACCGTTTCCGCGATTGTAAACGAAACTGACACGAACATTTCACCTTTGCCGAGGTCGAAACCGTGCATCGTTAAAATGGTTAGAACTATGGATTAAATCAACTACGTCTATGTGTGTGGTATTTCAACGCGTGTGGTATATCCTGAGCTTTGATATAGCGCGTTTCGTGTTCTCTGTGTCTATGAGCAAGTGAAAAGATCAACCCCCAAAAATGTTGCGACTCTCACAGATCTACGATTTAGCGGCGGGTGGAGGGATACCCTCGGCCAACAAGACTGGGCCCTTTTTCCTCGGTTCTGGCTCGCCCATGGCTTTCTTTACGACAGAGTTGCTAAGCATTTTCGAGTACTTTGGTTGTACGAACATGGCGCTGGGACAATCCAATTGAGCGCGTGCTGCCAAAGGTGGATGTGTGTACTTACTTGGCTTCGACGAGGAGGTTTCCATTGAGGTCTTCGACGCGTCCAGAGACGTTTACTTTACGACCGTTCTTCTCTTCTAGATGGACCTTGATCACGATAAACTACCGACACTGCTTTGGATGAGCAAGGCTGGACCGTGATGCGACATCCCTACCTGGTCCGCAAATGTCGGGGCCCTATAACTGATCGACAGCTTCGCAGTGACGCCGATCTTGTCGGGCAAATTATTGATCGCCTAGTCATTCGACCCTCAAAAAAATGCCAACCAACTATAAGACCAACTCTCCGCCCTACGCACCGTTCTCGCCAAACTCTCGTCCAAAAGCGTCGCGAGCAACCCCCCATGAACGATCCCGTCATGTCCACACAACCCCCTCCCAACATGCGTGATCACCACCGCCTCGGTCTCGTCCCATTTCGCTCTTACCATCGGCATCAACGCCAACTTCCCCGGTCCCCTCAGTGCCCCCGCAGATAGATTGTTCACCCGTCGTTCCTCTGGGAAGTTTTGGTACGGACGGACTTCGTACCAGTCGTCGGCGTCAGAGGCGGTGCGGAGGGATTGGAGGAGAGGGAGGGACTGGAGGGTGCGTTCGAGGTCGGCGGTGTAGGCGAGGGAGGCAGGGGAGTCGGGGTCGCGGGGTGGGCCAGGTGCGGGACGGGGAGCAATGAAAGTGAAGTAGGGGTGCGGGAAGAGCGCGCCGGCGGTGTAGGCGCCGAGAGAGAACGTACTAACGAGGAGGAAGGTACGAATGACACCGGGCCGGGACGGAGGCGGGGGACGGGAGGTGGAGAAGAGACGGGACCCACGGGCGGCACGGAGGAGGAGGGCAGACGAGAGCATCTTAGGGAGTGGGTGTATCCAGGCCGGGTGGACCGGGAAGGATTATGTAAGGATCATACCCTCGGCCGGATCCGTTCGGAGTTTGAATTATACATTGCATATCAGTGAGCGCGATTGACTTTACCCACACCACCGACCTCCCTCAAGACCCCGACGCCAGCCTCAAAGAAGAAGAAAAAATAAGATGGTGAGTCGCCGTTGGACATTCGAAACTGCGTCTTGGAATCCCCTGGCACCCGCACATCCATGAACATTCAACTACTACAGGATGGATGGCGAGTACATGCCTTGGATGGAACTGGGGTGCCTCTAACCAAGTTTGATCACAGTCGGTTCAGCAACCCATGGCCATACGTGCCCACGAAAGCAGAGTTTCATGACGAGGACGCTTTCGTTATTGCTGGACTCGCTCAATTTTGAGCAGAGTGCTAGAGCTCCGAGACACAGTGGCGATCGTTTCCGTCCATCCTTGTGATGAACGCGCGACTGACTGTGTTCTCGTCTCAATGACCAGCCCCCCAAATCCAAACCCGGTTCAGGCAGGAAACCCGCGCCCGCACCTGGCTCTGCCAACAAGGCTGCCAAGTCCACGAAAAACCCTCTCTTCGAATCCAAGGCCCGTAACTTTGGTATCGGTATGTTGCTCATGCTTGCTCCGATGCGACAGATCGTTGATTGGTGTTGCAGGTCAGGACATCCGTCCCAAGACCGACTTGACTCGCTTCGTCAAGTGGCCCGAATACATTCGTCTTCAACGTCAAAAAGTCATCCTGAGCCAGCGTCTCAAGGTCCCTCCTGCCATTGCGCAATTCTCGCACACCTTGGACAAGAACACCGCCACCCAGTTATTCAAGCTTCTTAACAAGTATGTCTACACCTCGACAGGACCTGATGTATTCTCATCGATCATCTAGATATCGTCCTGAGACCAAGGCCGAAAAGAAGGAACGTCTCGAAACCATCGCCAAGGCCACCGCCGAGCAAAAGGAGGCAGCCAAGGACAAGAAGCCTCTCTATGTCAAATATGGTCTCAACCACATCGTTGCCCTCATCGAAGCCAAGAAGGCTTCTCTCGTCGTCATTGCACACGATGTCGACCCTATCGAACTTGTCGTCTTCCTCCCTGCGCTCTGTCGCAAGATGGGTATCCCTTATGTGATCGTCAAGGGCAAGGCTCGTCTCGGCACGGTTGCCCACAAGAAAACCGCTTCTGTCTTGGCCCTCCAGGACGTCAAGAGCGAGGACCAGCGCGAACTCGCCACCATCATCAGTGCTGCCAAAGCCAACTTGTGAGTTCCACCACGCACTGGTAGTCTGTAAAAATCTGACGACATTCTTTTTGCCACAGCTCTGACAAGTATGAAGAGCAGCGTCGTCAATGGGGTGGTGGTATCCGTGGCTACAAGTCTACCCAGATGTTCCGCAAACGTGCCAAGGCCGCTGGCCTGACCCCCAGCGCAGCCTCTCTCGGCAAGCTCTAAAATGGTCCATGTACCTCACGTACCGACCTGGGGTTGGCTGTTATCGTTGTCGGCCGTCGTATGTCATGGTCCTTATGTGTTAGGAAGTATGCTATACATTACGTCGTACGGTTATTTCCTGGTTACGCCACGGTGAACGTGGATGATACAGGACGGAGATGCACATTGTCGTTCGTTGCGTTCGTGAGAATACGATTCGATTAGGAGTGCGACATGCTTCAGGAATACCTTGATGCTTCTTGCAACGTCTCCGACCGAACGAGCGTAAACTCGTTCACGTCAGCATCACTATCGCCGGGTCAATTGACGATACGTAGGTGTCGATGGCCTACCAGCATTCACCACTAGACATCAAAGATTAGGGATCCCCTACCTTTCCTGAACCTGAATGGGTTCATCTCGTGTTGACCCAGGTCTCCAACGACCCGCCAAGTTCATGATAGCTGCACAACGCCCTGGCAGTCTTGCGTACCTGTCCCTCCCAGGCCTTGTATCCGTCATACGACCATGGATGATGCGGAGAGGGCCTGCTGAGCACTGGATAAAGATCCTTTGTTCTCCGCAGGTCAGCAACGCACGGATTGGATTCCCGTTGTGTAGGGCCAGGCATGTGTACGAACCGAACAAACACGTCTTCCATCCGGTCATAAGACGTCAATGTTTTACGACAACATAGTAGACATGTTCGGTCGTTCTGGCAATCATATAGTATGGAGCGATACATACTAGAGAGGGACGCCGCGAGAGTTGGAGAAGAGGGACGTACTGAGTATGTACTCGATGAAAACTGTGCTGCACAAGAAGGAAATTTACATACTGTGCACAGCATCGAAATACGGTTCGTGAATCCAAATATGCACTTCAAGTGAATCATCTCACACGTAGCGTGTCCTCTTCGCCTTCGTTGGGCCAAAACTCTGCTTCGAGCTCGACGACGCGTGCCCATATCGCCTCTGCACGAGCAAGTGCCTCTGGTGCGCTTCGACCAGCCACCGACTGACCCGCCATGACGGGGGAAAAGTAATCATTCACGAGATCGCCAATCCCTCGTACGAATTGTACAAAGTCGGGGTTGGCATTGGACCAGTTATAAGAGAGATCTCTGATCGCCTTGGCTGTGAGGTCACCTTGCGCTTGTGATGGGGACGGTTTAGGGAGGGCGGTATAGACGGCGGACCATGCGTCCAAGTAGACCTACCAGCCATTTCAACACCAGTATCAGGATCAGTAAACAACGACACAACAGATCGAATACTGCGCACCTTTTCCATTGCCCACAAAAATACGAGACTATCCTCGAGGGACGCCAACGCGCCGATCCGCGCCATCTCGGCTGTATAGTCCTGCGTAGGTTTGCGTTCGCGCCAGTAGGTATGTTCGAGGGGGAGGTCATACGTGCGGGAGGTAGTGTCGAAAAAGGCGACTTCGCGGACGATATTAGTGAGGCATCCGACGAGGAGGGTGAGCGTGTGCGTTGTGATCCCAGTGGCGTTGGGGTTATCGAGTGGGATCTTGGAGATGAGTTGGGCGATGAAGCGGGGGTAGGCTTGGGCGGCGTATATGCGGTCTTGGTAGAGGTAGAGGGCGAGACGGGGGCCGGGGAGGCTGAGGGAGGCTGCGGCTACGAGGAAGGGGTGGGCGATGGCGGCAGAGTATGGAGTCGGCGTGGTCAGCGAGGAGAGGTGGTCGGTCAGCGTGCTCATCGTTTGTCGGGATGGGGGCAGATTGGTCATGTGCAGGGGTTGGGGTGAGCCGAGAAGCTCCCAAGGGGTTGCCGGTCGGAGGCAGGATTTTGCCCTAAAATGGTAGTGTACATTTTCCTACACTTTGTATGTACAGATCCTAACGATATGACCACATTTGCTTGGACCTGCCGTTTTGCCGAGTCGGAGTCGGAAATTGAGAGATAGGTCGACCAATCGACCCCTGCGCATGACCTATCTGCCGATTGGTC
>QFEF01014235.1:0-11241 GCA_003316035.1 Neoboletus subvelutipes | reverse complement strand
GAAAAAGGAAGTGACGGAGACGATCGAATCAAGCTGAAACTCGCAGATACTTACATTACACTTGGAGACGTGTCCTTGGAAACTGGTGCGTCCCCGGTGCTGCGTCGTTACCGGATCATTGATGCCTATCCTCAGAGAAGTTTGACCAGGCAATAACTGATTACTCTGAGGGTCTTGCCCTCAAGGTTGACCTCTTGCCGACGTCCTCGCGGCAGATTGCCGAAGCTCACTATAAGTTGAGTATGGTCCTTGATCTGACTTCTGGGCGGCTCTCGGATGCCATAGTGCATGCGGAGAAAACACTTGAAAGCGTTCTGGAGCGAATTCAAGAACTCAAGGATGGGCTTGACGGCAAGCTGCCGCCCGTTCCCGTTGTAGAACGAGAGGACAAGAAAGGGAAAGGAAAAGGAAAAGGAGTACCTTCCCTGTCGTTGGCTGGAGACCTCGTGCAGAATATGTCGAGAAGTCAAATGGAGGGTGAACTTCAAGAACTGGAGGGTCTGAAAGAGGATCTTGCCTTGAAGGTCGACCGAAGCATAGTGCTCAATGATATGCTCTGGCTTATCAATCCTCTAGGTCGACGAGCTCAAGACAACGCCGAAGGCACCGACAGAATCGGCTCCTGCTCTGGCTGCAAGGGTGCTTGATCAAGCGCTGAACGCAAATTCGATAGCTGTACCCGGCCAGCCAGCCGTCGTTCATGATCTGACTTGTATGGTGAAAAAGAAGAAGAAACCGCTCGAGAATGAGGCTGGTTCGAAACGAAAAGTCGATGGTGACGACGCTAGTCCCGTAACGAAGAAGGCCAAGCTGGAGAATGATATATCGTCGTGATACACTCCTAGAGTTTTATATTTCGTACATTATCATACTCAAAATGGGACGCCGGGTGTTTGTATTGGAGTATGCTTATATCTTTTCTTACCCTCTCCCACTCCGAACTCCCCCACAACATGACCCTTTTTGTCGTTACTCCACATCATATATTTATAGATTACCAACCCTTCAAGGCCTACGGGACCCCTTGCATGTATCTTCCCTGTGCTGATACCCACCTCTGTGCCGAAACCGTATCTAAAACCGTCTGCGAAACGCGTGCTTGCGTTGACAAATGTCCCAGCCGAGTCGATACCACGGCAGAACTTGGATCCATCCGCTTCTGATTCGGTGACTATCGTATCGGTATGGTGTGAGGAGTGGGTGTTAATATGGTGGATCGCAGCGTCCAGGGAGTCGACAGTTTTGACGGACAGTTTCAAGTCGAGGTACTCCGTACGATAGGATTGCTCATCAGACTTGACGATGTTGTTCGGATTCGTGCGAGCAACGGACTGAGGGATCGCGGAAATGGTTTCGTCATCACAGATGAGTTGCACACCAGCACTCAAGAGGGCGCGCGCGACCTCTATCCAAAGAGTGTGCAACAAACCCCTGTGGACTAGCAAAGTTTCCGCAGCATTACATGCAGAAGGGTAATCGATCTATATCGCTTTCGCGTCAACCATACATCTCATCAGAGAATGGTAGGGTGCGCGAACCTTGGAGTCCACCACAACGCGCACGGCCTTTTCTTGATCGGCGTCTTGGTGCAGATAAACGTGACAGAGGCCATCAGCGTGTCCCATGACGGGGATTCTTGTATGGTTTTGGATGTTTCTGACTAATTCGTTACTGCCTCTCGGGATGACCAGATCGATGAACTGATCGAGCGCTAGCAATGCAGAGACTTCTGCTCTAGTTTGGACCGTCTGGACGTAGGTTGGAGGTAGTGACGACTGCTTCAAGCCTTCTGAGATGGCCTTGGCGAGTTCAAGTGTCGTTCTGTTGGACTCCTTCCCCCCCTTCAGGATAGCAGCATTCCCTGTTCGAAGTGTTCGACATACGCTACGGAAGAACTTCAAGGTGATTGCTCACCAGATTTAATTGCCAAGGCTGCTATATTAACGACGACTTCCGGACGAGCTTCGAAGATGACCAAGAGGACACCGATTGGACATGAGACGCGATAAAGCTCTAAATCGTCGTCGAGCTCGGAAGCATAGGATACGATCCCGGTGGGATCTAGAAGGTTAGCGACGTCCGTGACACCTCTGACCATCTGTTCCCATTTTCCGGCTTTGCCGAGGTCCAAACGATTCAGCATGGGCTTTGACATACGGCCAGCATCCACTTCTCGTTGAGCATCCTTGATATCTTCTCGATTAGCGCCGAGTATCGAATCTTTGTTCTTCTCGAGCTCGTCTGCGATGATTTTCAGAGCTGTTTCGCGAATACTGGAGGGAAGCAATTGCGAAGCCTGGAAGGCCGCCTTGGCGCTCTGGGCGAGGTCTTCTACATAACTTTGAGAGTCGGAGATAGATGCCATGGAAGAGTATTGGTGTTCGCTGGGGATTATACGTCCGAGACCGCTAAGTCCAGCACTGGACCGATCGCTGAACTCAATCCCGATTTAGAAACGATGACCTTGTTTTGTCCAAGTACTTGTCGCGGGGAAGATCCTGCGGATCCCCTCTGTCCTTGGTAGATGGGTTTCTAATATTCAACGCTCGTCCAAGCGTTGGACCGTGGGTCTACTCGCGGATATACGGCGGAGGATAGACCAATTAATCTAGGGAGTGCGGCGCGCTATGTTGGTTTCAGTAGTCCATAGTCCAGCGGCAAATGCAGGGGGAATGTCTCTCGAGCGCTGTGACTGATAATAAATCACGCCCTGTGTAAGGATCTTCGTTTTACAACAATTGACCCGCACAATAATAAGTGGTGTCGGACGTGTCGGTCCATCCGCCGATCATCGCGTCATTAACGTGGATTCTTAAACGTGCTAGCGTGTCACGCGTCTCTCTTTCACCTTCACCTTCACCTCCCTACCCTCTTTCTATATCACCTAGATTATGTCTCAATGTCCTCCTCTAGTAGATCAGATAAGGTCAACCTGGCTCGCGTCTTCAAGACCTCAATTGTGGCCATCCGACCCCGATGTTTATATTTAAACGATGACATATGCACCTGCAGGCAGTGTTAGCCTTCATGCCGTAATGCTTCTGTCGGGTAACAGGGGACCAAAAACTCATTTCTCGAAGAAACCAGTGTCACTGGCAGCGTCGTGACAGCGCGCTTCGCACCTCTTGATGACTCGCCGCTATAAAGGCCCTACATAAACATTAACCTCACCACTCAACTTTCGTAACTCACTGGCGCCCGCCCTCTTCGCCATGGACTTGAAGTCATGCGCGATACTTTTCTTCCCCGCGTTTGCCCTCACCTTGCTCGTAAATGCTCAGTCTGGTACACCGCCTAGCAGCTGGCCGCAGTCTTACCCTGGGATGCCTAACGGTGATTACAGTCCAGAGTGGCAGGCCTGTGCGTCCACATATACATCTGCATCACTTCCTCGACCAATTCACCCAATATCTCTGCCCGCAGACTTCCAAGTGACCAACAGTCTTCCCAACGTTACATGGCCCCTTGCCCGCAACTGGGCTGGAAACCTTGCTGTCCAGAGGGAGGGTCATCCGAATGATACTCTCTTCTTTTGGGCGTTCGAATCATCGAACGGCTCATTCACGGCTCCCAGTAACGAACCGTGGGGCATCTGGCTCAACGGAGGGTGAGTTTGTGAACTTGCACACTCCACTTGGCTAATCCATTACGTCTCGACAGTCCTGGTAGTTCTAGCCTTGTCGGACTCTTTTTCGAGGTCTGTCTTATCGTTTTGCGTAACAAATCGTGTGACTGAACTTCACATTTGACGCAGAACGGTCCTATCCATATCTCGAGCAATTATTCATTGTTCGAGAACCAATATGCTTGGACCACTGTTGCTGATTGTATATGGGTCGACCAGCCAGTGTACGTTGTTCTTCTAATCATCGTGGTGACGTGTCTAATGCATGTGTCTCAGTGGTGTCGGGTTCAGCACTGCCGACTCAAATGGTTATAGTGAGTCCTGCAGACATACCATAACTTGAATCAACGTTGACTTTATCCCAAGTATACGACGAGGACCAAATGGCGACTGATTTCGTGAGATCCGGCCTTTTCTCTCCGCGGTCGAATACTCATGCATAATCCAGATGGGCTTTTTGGGGAACCTCGTCAAAGTGTTCCCTAACCTCGCAACCCGTCCCTTACACCTCATGGGTGAGAGTTACGCCGGAACGTACATAGTGAGTACTGTCCCACCACGACAAGGTTTGCGCCTGCAACATCCCCTTAGCCTTACATCACCAAAGCCTACTTTGAAATGGATAACCCTCCTGTCAACCTCGCGAAAATTGCTATGGGCGATGGGACAATGGCATCTGCAGAGACATTCCTGTTTGTACCTGTGGTTAGCGTTTTAGAAACCTATCCGCAGATCATCGCGTACGATACCGCTGTCTTGGAGTACTTCCGCGAACAGTGCGTGCAAACATATGCAATGGTGTGCAAGTGTTGATCCGTTTTTAGGACTTCTCTCTGTGGTTACGACCTCACCCTTTGTTATCCTCAACCTGAGCCATTCCCGACTCTGACCTTCACCCCTGGCAAGAACCCCCTTTCCTCCGTCGCGTCTTCTGGGAAATACAAAACGAGGTTTACAAAGCATGAGTTCATGCTTGAAGCTCAGAATCGGTTCGCCGCTCAGCTCACCAAGCGAGACAGTGCCCTTCTGAAACGCGAGAGGATCCATGCACGCGACGCATGGAAACGCAGCCTCGCCGGTCGCCCCAACGGAACTATCGACTCTTGGTATGGTTGTGATCTGTACGACGAGATACTCGACTACGCCATCAACTTCACATTCCCATGGTGTACGACGTTCTTTTTGCGATATTTTGATCGTTTGCTAATCGCAAATTTGTGTTACAGCTTTGAGTAACAGCTCAGGGCGCATGTTCGATATTTACAACGTCCCCGATGCTTTGAACCCCGAAGTACCTATGGATGCTTCTGTCTTCCTCAATCGTTTGTCTCCCGCCATGTGTCGATAAAATACATACTGATGAATCATGATTCTTCGCCTAGATCCACAAACTCGTGCTGCGATCCATGCTCCTACGAGCCAAAATTGGTCTGTGAGTATCAACTATCCGTTTGGTAACAGTAAGCGTGCCCCCGTGTATCTCAATTCTGTATTCATAAACCTGTCCGTAGATTATTCTAACGGTGACCCAAGTAGGTTCCATCCCTTCTTTCGAGTCTAATGAAAGGTTATTCGAGCGACTCTTTTCCAGGCATCGAGTAGGTGCTCTGCTGCATGATCAATTATGTATACTCAAAAAATGACTAGGCCAATGGCGTTCTTGACTGACCTTGCGACGAATGCAACAGTGCACAGCATGAAAATAATTATCTTTTCAGGAAACGACGATTCTCTAGTCCCCCATCTCGGTTCTCAGGGTAGGCCGCCTGTCATGCTCACTGGGATGTGGCCTAACCTGTGCCTTCAGTGACCATCCAAGTACAGTTTCAGCAATGACCCTGGGATATCATGGCACTCATTTATTCCATTTCATAGAATACGACATTTGGTGGTATTCAGGGCTTCACTCGCAAGCCGGAGACACCATGGTACAATGACGCCGGCGAATTTGCGGGTATCGTCCATCAAGAACGTGGCTGGACGTACGTTCTTGCCGCACACGCAGGGCATCTTCTCGGTTATACCAACCCTGTCTCTGTCAGCAACGGTTCTTTCTGTTGTCTCACACGGTCTAATACTCTTGGTGTAGGCCCTCACGCTCGTTCGGGAGTTTATCTTTGGCGACAACGCAAGAGGACTCGTCATTGACACCGGCTGCGAATCCGAGCCGGTCGCAGTCATCGGCGGAGAGGTGTCCTCTCTGGGTAACGAAATCATGACCGGCCAGGCAGGGATTTACTATGGTTCTGCTACGACCGCGTCCACCTATTTCTTCCCGATTGAGACCGCGGAAGCATGGGACGAATTCATTGCGACTGCTACTTTGTAAGTTTGGGAGCCCAGGACCTCCCCGACGAACTTGATCATTGAGCAAACCAGCTCGTCCTGGCGATCGCCTTGACGTAGTAACGCGTGATTTTTTTTTTCCTTTTTTTTTCCTTATCTGCGGGCTTCATGGGATCGGACTCGCACTCATGATTGCATGACTTGGCAGCATCTCATCTTTATTATTAATTGCGGTAACTTATCCACTCGCTCGTCTGCCATGTTGTTATTACAATATTGGTATTTGTGTATCTCCATCAGTCGCTTTCATGCACAACTAGGTACTCCGAGCTAGAGAAGCTCTAGTATAGAATTGAGAGATGATCCATGATGATCCAACGATGTTCTTGGCTGTGGAAAAAAGGTATAGTCCTACATATGACAAGAAATTCAATTCTTGTCTGATGAGAATATATCATGACAGATAGATGTCTACTTGCTCTTCAGCCTACCAAGTTGTTCTTCATATCCAACACAGTTCACTTTCTCGTAATGCATAAGGTAGTACTTGATGCATATACATAATTAGCACATACTGCATAGTATCAGGGAACTGCACTCGAGCCCTCTCCTAGCCAAAATGCACAGTAGTAATGCATGCTGTAGTTTTCCGTCGAGTTCTCACAGAACCAGCAATCGTGACCATAAGGATATTGTACATGGCATAGAAAGCTAATATCGCAAAGCAGAGGATTTGAAAACTAGACTGTACCGAGCTCCATTGCAAATGCCACAGCCAGCTTCGAGAACTCCAACATGTGATCAAATGAAAATTCAGGTGAGATATCAATGCGACTGAGAAGAATCAGTAACGATTCATGAAAACATAAGAGAACTTACTCTTTGCTCGAGTGGATATTGTTATGATTAGCATTCCTAAATGATGATTCTATAGTATGATGAGTGAAATAAGTTCATCTAAGTCAGAACAATTTTACCAATGGTAAAGATGGATGGATATCCAGCCTTGCTCCAAGATGCACTATATTATGTAAATTAGCACAAAATAGGGAAGGTGGAACAAGATGCATACTGGTCTGAGCATGCATAGCCACACTTGGTCTCGACGTAAGGGATAGACAGGTAAGCATCAACAAGTTGCTTGTTATACTCCGTCAGGCTACGAACCAATATCAGCCTTCAAAGTTTCATAGATGATGAAAACAGCGAAGGAGAAACCTACGCGTCATCCACATAGTCTACAATCACGCCAACTTCCTCCTTGGTACCCCGTTTGACCCAAGCTGTCATGTCAAACTAACAGCAGTGAGCAAAGCTTTATACAAAATTTCCAATCATACCTGACTCATAGCATAAACTTCCACGCCCTGAGCTGCATAGGCCTGAGCTACTGCCTGTGATCCGAGTAACCCACCCTCCTGTATATCAAATAAGCCTCCGATTGGTAGCCTCAACCAAGTAACTCACTTCTGCGGAGTACCAATGAAACTCGACTGGTCTTTCTGGAGCAAAGCCAGATGCCAAGAGTGAACGATAGGACTCAAGGATGGTGACCGTGCCGGAGCCGTCATCGTCAGCACCTGACTAAGTGTTTACAACATTTTTCACTAATGCTCAACTACCACTGACCTGGGGCCGAGTCGAAAGGCCAGAAATTCGTACTGTTAACATAAGATTAAGTTTATCATATCACGTGGACAAACTACTCGCCTGTCTTGATGGGCACTAATGATTACGACTCGATCATCTATTTCAGATGAACCGTTGATTCTAGCAATCTGCAACAAAGGCATTGGAGACAGCTGAACGGCATAGCACATTCCTTACAATGGTATTCTGGCCCCACGAGTGCTTGAATTCCTCTATCGTGATGTGAGACCGCAACAAGGGGGATGCATTCTCATCCGTGACCTGCAAAGGTCTGACTAACGACACATCAGCATAACAAGAATCATACCTGGTTCACTTTCGACAACAACCATTGCTGACTTTGTTTTCCGGTCTACACACTTGGCTGTTAGTACAGACACTGCACAATACCGCAACGTGAGAGACCTCGCTGCGATAATCTACCAAAGAGTAAGAATGAGCGTCGAAGAGAAAGGTCAAATGAACGACTCGTACAACGCGTCCAGAAGCTCGAAAACTTCTCAAGATTTTCCCTTGGACCGGCAGTAGACAAAGTCTGGATGACCTTGGTCACCTGATCATGCAACCTCGGTGGTGTGTAAGAGACTACTTGGCATTGAGCAAAGATTCAGACTAGTCTCGTCAAACACGCACCAGAGCCTTGTGTCCTCAGACGGGAGAAGGCTTCAAGGTCAGGTGTATCTGTACTAAGGCACGTCGTCGTCACACAACGCTTGGAACATCTAGGTTAGAATACCTACATGTCAAAGAATTTGATTCCTTTCGCCTTGGCCTTAATCTAATTCGGTAGCAATGTCGAGTCAGTTCGATATGCTATGAGAGGTGGTCTCGGTCGAACCTTCTCGAGCTCTGTCATGATCACGGGGTTTTGGCCTTCCAGTTGCACCAGCCGTTCCTCATTGAGATCGAGGCTGAATCCCTCCATTGCGCTGGGACTCGCGTCGAAGGTCTGACCGTTGAGGACAACTTGAGGAGCATTCCCGGAGCCGTAGACTGTTGGGATAGTAGCAGCGAGGGATCCCCCGACGACTGGGAGTAGCAAGAGAATGGGTCTCATAGTGAACGAGATTGGGAGGTACAATGCCACGCGTCGGTTAAGAAGGCGAACCAAGTTTGGATTAACAACGATAAGCAGGTCAAAATATGGCAAACTTTGCGCTCGCCCACCGACGGAGCGTGGGAAAATATCGCGTGGTATACCGACCCGTAACACTATTTTTGAGAACATTTTTGAGAACAGAGCCAGCAAGTCAAGAGCACAACAAGGGCTGTTTAACCGTCATTGACATTCGGTTGAGAGGTTCACTACATGGCTGGAAGACGAACAAAAATACAATGTACAAGGATTGACCGCCGAGTGAATGGCCTCGAGACGGAACACGCGAGAGGTGGAAGAGTGCCGTTCGTAGGAAGACGTAAAGATCGAGGTTGTAGGCTGGATTACTTTCAGAAATGCTCCGACAGAGGGTATGGATAAGCCGAGAAAGAGGACGACGTGTCGGAGCAACCAGTTTGAGTTTCGTGCGCATCGGTTCGCTTCGGTTCCATGTTCCATTGACCCGACTTGAGGATCCACGACGCCTGACGACGGCGCTTGATGGCGGCCCGATGTATGGAGTACCGAACCAAGAAAAAAATTATCTAGCCAAGGTTCAAGGAGGCTCAGAACAAGGAGGGTAATGCAGATAAGAAAAGGACGGTCAGACCGCAGCGACTGTGCACAACCCTACAAAAGCGAGGACGAAGGTAGCGACGGCGGTGGTCAACTGTTTATGGTAGGATTGCGTTACTGATTTGTTCGAACCGGGGACTGGAACCAATGAGTCGATGACAGGTGTATGATTGAATCGGGAGACGATGCGCGAGTCCGGTGCACTTGTAGTTATCCAAGATCGATATATAATCTGTTGACTGGGATGAAGACATACGTTGAGTCGTCCGGGTATACGGCTACATATGGATATGCTGGTGGTGGTCTTATAGTTTGATCTATGATGCCACGAGCGCGCATGTCTCCCAGAGCGGTGAGGGCGGGCAGATAGACAGAGGCCACCATCAAAAATGTCCTCGGCGGCGGGATGGTTGGAATGCGTGCACGTCACATGACCATGAATTCGATGCTGTGCTGCTTATAAATGCTTATTCTGTGGCTGAACTGTACAGTTCACCGGAGATTTCCGACGACGCCAGTCCAGGATACCCTCCCCCCGATATTAGTGCAAGGAACACTCGACTCGTCAAAACTACCGCCTTTCAACATGGCAAGTCCTTTTTATCTGGATCCAGCTGGCGGTCGTGCTCACAGACATTTCCATAGACCAAACGTACCCGCAAAGTCGGTGTGACCGGAAAGTACGGTACTGTGCGTACATCCCATCTCGCCGGTGTATCCGCTCAACTAAACTTTTTAAAACGTGTAGCGTTATGGTGCCTCCCTGCGAAAGCAGGTGAAAAAGGTGCGTTTTTACTCACACCTACGGATGCCTGAGCCCACCCATGGCTGATCTTACTTCTTACACAGATGGAAGTGACACAACACGCTCGTTACACTTGCACGTTCTGCGGCAAGGCAAGTGTCTTCTCTCCCAGCTCACAACAATTTCTAACCGTTGAATTCTACAGGATTCCGTCAAGCGTACAGCAGTCGGCATCTGGAATTGCCGTGCATGCAAAAAGACGATCGCCGGTGGTGCTTGGACTGTATCGACAACCGCGGCCGCTACAGTACGGAGGTGAGCGACGTCTTCATGCATGGTCCGATGCTTCCGTTCTAATTCTGGCATAGCACGGTTCGTCGTCTGCGTGAGCTGACAGAAGCATAAGATACACTTTTGCATGTATTCATCACGTTGTTTTACATATCTTCACTCAAATGATTATGCTTCATGACAACAAAAAATAATAATCCATGTCGATTGAAAAGCCCGTGCTCTGCTTTACACTTGATTGAACTTTGCGATGAAGTGGATCACATAAAAAAAGTACATTTATTCAAAGCTAGCAGAGACAGACAAATATCAGTGCGAGATACAACCAATCCATGTCAAGGGGTGGAGACTGGTCCGTTTTCTGTAGTGGGGCCGTCGCCCTCTTCCTCATCACTAGCATCCTCGTCATCCGCATCAGTGGCGTTATCGTCACTGTCGTCATCACTCTCTTCTTCACTTTCATTGAACATGAGAGATATGTACTCATCGCCAAGCTGAGCATCTTGAACCGAGATCTGCTGTGAATTTGAGGCATTGTTAGAGGTACTACCAGAACCAGAGGTGGCCGCGGAAACAGCCGAGTCGGTACCAACGACGGCGTCCTCCAAGGCCGATGAGGGAGAGCCAGTCTTGACCGTCCTCGTTATAGTAGGTACTTTGCGGTTGCGATTTGCACGGATGACATGCGGAAGCTTGCATCCCTTGGTTGAACAAGTGCCCCTTTCCGCAAAGTCTGGACACTCCCGGACATGTTGCATCTGACAATCGAGACCTTTGGAACAATATCCGAGTACTGCAAAGTCGCGACAAACGCCATGTCGCTGGCCCACACGAACGTGAGGGAACGGACAATTCTCCCGAGTACACCGCCCATTGTTCGCAAAATGAACACAGAGGGGAGTACGTTCCGGGATGGGGTCATGGGAGAGATTGCAAGACTCGGCGGTGTTGGGACAATTGCCATGTAAAAAG
>QFEF01014120.1:0-12394 GCA_003316035.1 Neoboletus subvelutipes | reverse complement strand
CCCCCCGAATTAGATAAGATATGTGACGACAAACATGCGAAACAGACTACCGTGAGTACATCTGCGAATCTCATCCTAGCTGGCATGTTCAACCTCACTCTTAGACTCCAACATTAATATCCAGATGAATTATTGGTTCGCTGAGATGACCAACATGGATGTTGTTATTCCCCTGTTTGATTACTTCGAGGTATGTTACCAGTTACGAGGAAGGCAACATCGAGATATAACGGATTTAGAATACCTGGGCTCCACGTGGGGCCTATACCGCTTGGGTTCTGTACAACATCAGCTCTGGCTGGGTAACTCACAGCGAGGTCAGTTTTTCATCCTGGTGTGTTCTGTTGCAAATGTTAACACTGCCGTAGATGAATGTATGCCTACATGATCTGTTGAGCACTCCGATGTCCTAAAGCTTCCCAGATTTTTGGCCAAACTGGAATGAAGCACAGCGGCAATTCAGCATTATGGGCTGATTACCCTGGTACGTCGTCAGCCCGAGTTAAGTTGATACGTCCAGTTTACAAACCCATCATAGAATCGAATGCTTGGATGGTACGTTTTCTAGCATTTGTGGTTGTGGTATTGTGCCCATACAAGTCAGATGGTCCATGCTTGGGATCACTTTGACTATACTAACGACGTCCAATGGTGGAAATCACAAGGATATCCGCTTGTAAAGGTAATCATGGTTGTTATCTTTGAGACGAAATGTTCACGATGGATCACCTGCAGGCTGTTGCAAGTTTCCATCTTGAAAAGCTTATCGAAGATTTACACTCCAATGATTCTACTCTGGTCACAGCACCTTGCAACTCACCCGAGCAAGCTCCGATCACATTTGGTGTGCTCAATACACATTAAGACCACATTGCATTCAATGACGAGGATCCAGGATGTGCTCACGCTCAACAGCTTATTTGGCAGCTTTTCAACGCCGTGGAGAAAGGATATGCGGCTGCTGGTGACACAGACACGGAATTCTTGAATTGTATGTTTTCTTACCTGCCAAATAGTTTCTTTTCTAAGCAAGTCTTTAGCTGTGCTATCCAAGCGTGCTCAAATGGACAAGGGCCTCCACGTCGGATCGTGGGGTCAGTTACAAGGTCGATTTTTTCAATCATCCTTGACTGCACCTGCTGACTGCTGGACCGTTCTCAGAATGGAAAGTCGACATGGATTCCCCAACAGATACCCATCGTCACCTGAGTCACCTGATAGGTGTCAGTACATTAGCTTCATCCTGTGTGGCCCAACTCAGAAAAACCTCAGTTATACCCAGGTTATGCTGTTGCGTCGTATGATCCTGCTCTACAGGGCGGTTTGACCGTCAACGGAACGTTCCTGAATTATACCAAAGAGCAAGTTCTGACGGCCACTGAAATAAGTCTACTCCACAGAGGTGATGGCACGGGTCCAGATGCTGATGCCGGCTGGGAGAAGGTCTGGAGAGCAGCGGGTTGGGCTCAACTCGGAAACGAACGTGAGTTCTACAAAGCGCTTACTGTATGTGTTCCGATTTGTTTTCGCTTTGTTTTTCTGACGATCGTCGCGCTAGTACACTATCGAGAGGAATCTTGCCCCAAACCTGTTCGATCTTTATGATGCTTGGGGATCTACCATATTCCAAATTGACGCCAACTTTGGATATCCGGCTGCAGTTTTGGTGAGTCGTCATATAACGACAGGAAATATTGTAAACTGATCGGTACCGCACTCCCAGAACGGTCTTTTACAGGCTCCCGACGTAGCTAGTATTGCCATTCCACTTCAGGTGACACTCCTGCCAGCATTGCCCGCCAATTGGAACACCGGTTCGATCAAAGGCGCGCGCATCCGGGGCGGGATTACCCTTGACTTTGCCTGGAGTGGTGGAGAGCTCACCTCTGCGGTCTTCATCGTCGATGATAATGTTGCTGGACGGGAGAGAGAAGTCGTCGTAAACTATGCAGGTCAGGTCATAGGACAGTTCAGGAGCAACGGGGGAACGGTAGTGATTTTATCGTGAGTCTGACGAAACATGGCCTGATCTGTGAAGGATTTCGGACAAATATGTCTTGTGTAGTATACCATGTAACCTGTAGGCTGTTGGAGCGTACTGTTGAAGTGTACTCAAAGTGCTGACTAGTAATTTGAATGTGTGGGTTCAACCAAGGTGATCGAGTCACCAAATGTTTGATTATCTCTGCATGCGATTCCCAAGCATCGCATTAATGGGGTAGTGGTAACCTGGGTCGTTGCCATCGACCCGCCGGGGGTTCGATTCCCTCTTAATGCAAATTATTGTCTCACTTTTTTTGATTCAGAGTTGAGTCGTTTCCCTTTTCAGGCGATTAGTGTTGAAGTAAATGACCTGTTCCCGTTCTGCGTCTCAGATATCCCTCAAAACCAGGCCTGAGGCATTTCTAGTAGACTTGGCGAAATGACCACTCCTTTACCATCCGGGATCCTTGAGGCACTGCGGATAGTCCCAGGGGCCCCGATTGCGGAAGGCCGAACGTTCCAAGAACTTACGTTGCTTGACCTCACTCTCCCTCACGAAACTGAGGACGGTGTTTTAACGAACAGATGCGACCTCCTCTGTCCACGAGGCTGTCGCAGTATCATTCTGAAGCGTGGCGTTGGCAAGCTTATCGAGCGATCTGGGATTGAGGTAAGGCCGATGGATATGAAGTTGTGTCGCAGTGAACGCCAACTGTGTATCAGATGGATTCCCCTGGGCATCCCGTTGATCCCGCTCTGGCTCCGCTTCCGGCACCACCTGCGACGGTGCAATGGTGGCTTGTTACACCCTCCCCGATGGAGTTTGAGAATGTTGGGTTTTCTCGACCTGTGGTTCGTGCGGGAGACATGGTAACAGGTATCATCGGGAGCTCCCATCCTCGTTATCTGCGACAATGATTTTCATATCCCCTACAGCCTCGCCGAAACCGGTCAAGTTCCTCATTTGCGCCGATTGCGATGTCGGCCCACTAGGTTGGAGCGAAGAGGGCGGCAAGGAGTTTTGGCTTGCGTGCTCGCGAGTCAAGTATGTAGTACCGAGCTGAAATCCACTGGGCTTGAAAGGTAGCGAATCGTTGCATGCCAATTACTCCGTCGTGCGTGTATTAACAGTTGGATACCCAGACCACCCATTGGAGCAATATACTACTTACAGCAAAACTCCGGTAACATTAGGCTGTCCTATCGAATTGAAACTAGGATAACATCGTGGGGCTCACGAAAGTTGGCGTACATTAAGCAGGACTATCTCTCGGAAGCAAGTAGGCTTTTTCAGGTCCGGTGCGGTCGCCTCGCTCCTGCCCGACCTCAGACTCGCCATTTCGCCACCTTAGATATCCGTCGAAGACGCACCAAGCATCATCAACGAGGTCGTTTAGAAGTTTTGTATCCTTTCCTGTGAAGTCCGAGTATTCATCCATGTCTGTTTGATCTTCAGGCCCGGCTTGGATGCTCGGAGCGTAGGGAAGTGATGATTCTGAGTCCCATTTCCAGAAATGCTGCAGCTCCTTTATCACCTTCCTCTTCCAGTATCTCCAAACCGGTGTCTCGTTGGGTAGAATGCGACTCAAAACAGCATCAGGGTTAGACATTGGCGGACCTTGACGGTCGCTGTTTCCTAGGGCCAAACAGGCAAAGACTGCCATTTGGGTCCTCGTCCCTAACTTCCGTTTGTCCATTTGCATGGAAAGCTTCTGTAGGAGGAGCTCCCGATGGACCTCTTCCCTCTCATGCGATACCACATACAAATGATACGCTCCCGACACGACGAAGGAGATAAGGACTGTGATTTGGCCGAAGAAGGTGCAGAGTGGCATGAGCAGGAGCTGTACCAAGAACTGCGCCATCAAGAGGAGCGAGGTGGCTCCGATCGTGTGGTACTTTTCATGCGGCAGTATCCCGTCGGAATAATCGAGTTCGAACTCCCCCTTCGTGATTATGTTCACATCCGCTTCCTGCCCTTTCAAAAGGATTATACTCCCATCCGCCGGCAACATTAGCCCATCTCCTGGAGGCGAAGATACGGATGGTACTGGAACGCGAATCTTTAGCGTCGCCGTCCCGAGGGCAAGAGATGAGAAGCCGCTGCTGATAATGCCGAGAAGAATAAGGGATGCACAGAGGGGATCTCGGCCGAGCAGGCAGAAAACAAAGGCCAGTATACTGACCAGCGATGGCACAATTGCCCAGAGCGCGACAGGAGGGTCGCGTTTTGGATTTATCGGGATGACTTCATGTTTCTGCTTGGTGATGGCGATGCTACTCATTGTCAAGCTCCGCGCAATCTTTTCGTGCTGCTGTGGAAAAAGCGTTATGACTGTGACCGCGGCACAGCTCCCAGTCTCCCTCGCTTCAGTGCCGTCCTTCCTAGAGAGTCGGAGCGGCTTGGAGGGATGATCCGCGCACGCCTCTGCTATCAGATATCCCAAATACATCGTCCGCAATTTGGTTCCAGAAAACGCCCCGCTGTAATCAGGGCCAGACTTGCCGGCGAGGTTGAAAGTGATTTCGGGGGATTCGTTTGGTCCAGGGAAAAGGCTGTCCCACAATCGACCGTCAGCCATCTGGCCGAATCTCTTTGCTACGGTCGCGGCTCCCGGATAGTTGTACCATCCTGCCCATCTCCGACCAGCGTATAAATGGATTGTCTCCAGTGCATCGACCGCATTGTCGCCTCCGAAGAGACCCACAACGCCGGTCAAATCTAGCTTGTAAGTGGTTTCATTGATACTTTGGATGAGTTGGCTGAGGGAGGGCATTGTCGTAGAGCTGTCACGTCTCTGGCCTCCTCCGCTTGCGCCAAGGCTGGCATTATATCCGGAAGTGCTCCACTCTTTCACAGGAGAACGTTGTTCGTCTATATATGTTATACAGCACGCAGTTCACCTTGTTTCCCTGCCTTGGCGAACGGACCCTGGTTCTTCTGTGGAAGAGGATGGCGCGTGTGGGCCACCATCAGCCTCATGAATCTATAAAACCCAAACCCTAGAGTCATTTACATGCACTTCTTACCATCTTTCTCAATATCCAACAGGCTCATGACCACTCTTCGCTTTTTCTCCTTTAGCTTTGATCGGGGATATTATACATTTACTGAGAGTTAATTGGTCTGCCTCTCGAGCGCTCCACCTTGCCTCCTGTGAAACACAGTTTGTAGAGTGCATGCAGGGAGTAAGTTCCGAACAATTGATGAAAGCAGCTTATGCGCGACTAACTCATGTTGGAAGAACCCAGAACCCGCTATCGCCGGATTCACGTTGATTCGGGTAGCACTACAGTTGTTCTAGGTTTCCCTGTTCTTCACAGCTGGTGACAAAAGAAAACATACATATTGTTGGGGGCCACCGGAACCTTTGCGGCAGCCTGCTCAGCCTGCCAGTACGTTGTTGATGCACCTATTATCCCTGCTTTCCCAACAGGCAATTCTCATGGATGATTGGTCATGTCCATGAGTTCCGATGAGCCCCAGGAACAAATGGATTTGGGAAGCAACACATCAAATTGTTTGACCCAATACCCTGGGCATCCTCGTCTACCACAACTACGAATGTTAGTTTACACCCACAGTACGTATACAAGGTCAGTGCTTTCGACGTAAGCTGCACATAAGCCATCCTGTCCTTCATCCTTCAGTCGACGCTTGTGATAATCGGGCACACGTTCGGTCTAACCCGCGCTAAGCCAATGCTGCCTTACACTTGGAATAACGGTCCGGGATGTTCGCAGCTTCCTGTGTCAGGTTGATTTCCTGGAGGTCTCACGATGGCTCAAATGGAAAAGACAGAAATCTTTACTAGCATGATGACTCTCAAATGCAAGGTACATCGGTCCGTCCTGGCGTGGTATGGGTGAACACGAGATACCCATACAATGTAGGGTATGTTCGGTCTTTGATGTGATCCGTGATGTTGAATGTCCCAAAGCAGCACCGTCACCATCACTGCTTGCTTGTGCAAGGACTCCATGGACTACATATATGCCGCCTGACAAACATCTCGAGATCCGAGTCATGAGGTATTCTTACCTCACGCGGTTGGCATCGGAGGTGACACCGCCTTGTGTGCTCCTGTCGTCAATCCCTGGTTCCAAGACCCCCTATACAAAGTTGTTCTTCTTTCCACATTCAAAGACCTCATCTCTAACATTGAATCATTGATACAGGCGATAACCACCCTAGTGTATCCATCTCCTTTATGTTGACCGTCCTCCTAATCCCTGGTATGGTAAGGTCACGTCTGACACCACTACGATCGACGTCTAGGGTACGTACTTTTATTGACAGCATGTTTTCCTTACAGTTAACAGGAACTGATATAGATGTCGCTTATGATCCAGTGGATGGAAAATTTTGGGAACGATGTGAAGCGCTCAATGTTTCGTAAGCTACCAAGGACCCCGACCAGTGATTGAGTTGGATCCTGCGGTTCTTGGAATTCGTGTCCCTATTCAGTCACATTGCGATACCCTTGACCGTTCAAAAACTGTACAACGACAGTAGCTGTTTGTTTTAAACATCGCAATCCAACAAGTCGGGGATGATGGTCCGTTGGCTAGACCGTGCCCAAGCTACTCCACTCCACACTGCAACTGTCAAAAAAAATCCAGACAGTCATTCCGTGTCTTGAAACAAATACACGCACCGATACAATTTTGGTAGCATAGGACCCACTTCCAATAAGTCGAGCTGATATATGATGAACGCAGAGTCATAATCGTCGGTCCAACAAACCGCATACCCCATAACATCGATTGCGGGGTATTAGCGTTGGCTGAACGTAACCAGTGACTGCAGTCGTTGAAGTCAATTAGTGTAAATGCGAGCAGGAGGAAGGAGTCCACATATAGTGCAGCGGGACGAAAACGTATTACTACTGTTTTAGATGACCAAGCCCTCCCCTGGAGCCATAGCACCCAAGGGCAATACCCTCTCATTGTAGCGCAATATGTAACGTTCTGGACAGAACCGGCATATCCAAGGAGGAAAACATATATGAAGTGGAACTTCAGTGGGCAAATGCTGGAAGTTAGTTTTTCAATACCACAAGTGCAACTGCCATTCATTTCTGAGCTACTCGCCTGTGCAGAAGGACAGGAAATATTCATATTTTAAACAGTTGATACACGCCCACTGTAACATGAAAAAATATTTCGTTGAACGGTAGACATAGTGATGCTAACGTCACGAAATATAGTCTGGAATGGTGAGACCATGGATGGCAGTAACTGTATAAGTCGCATCTCACTAGAAAAGTTAAAGATGCCGTGCTTGGCGACACGGAAACGGAACGGAAATGCATGTTCATTACCAGAGGATTTTGCTGAGCATTCAACATTTGCACTAAAAGAGGACGAGTTGCACACAGCAGGCACCAATATCCCTGGATGAATATGTGCTGGCAGTGCCTTAGCATATGCGCCCAATAAGGTGCAACCCTCTGGCGAAATACACGTCCAGGCCGAGAGGGTGAACCAGCGTCGACAATCAGTGGACGTTGGCGCTGAATGGATAGTGAGCCCAACTAATGGTGTCCAAAGTAAAAGAGGTGTTGGTTGAAATTCAAACCTGGTTGGCTGCCGAGCCTGTGAACTGGGGCCTGAGGCACGTTGTGACCAGGTTGCGCCAGTTCAGCCATCTCGCCATTACACCCTTTCTGTTTCTGCGTTGGTTGTTGACGGACGACAAAGCAACAATTCCAAGTTGTTTACGCCTCAGTTCTGCTCTTGCCTGAGCGTAGGCCGGTCGTTCAGACCTGGAGCGCTTATCGAACCTCTCACCAACGCAACACAGAACGCGTCCTTCTTTTCTACCGATTTCATTTGATCCCTCCTATTTCATACTACCACTCTATACCCTAGTGTCCAAAAGGTTACCCTTCCAGCTTCCAGTAAATCTTTCATTCGGATTCAAGCCCTACTTGGTCCAGTTATGTCCGTTCCGACGACTTCAACTTCCTCTTCCTCACTGGCCGGCCCCAACGGTCAAAATCCACATCCTTTGCTCGAAAACAACGAGGAGAAGAATAGCGTGGTCATTAAAGTCGGGATGGTCGGGGATTCTCAGATAGGCAAGACGAGTCTCATGGTCAAGTATGTGGAGGGCAGTTTCGATGAAGATTATATCCAGACGCTGGGTTGGTACTCCAATTCAACGATGTCGTTCATTTCTCAACCAGCTCTCGTCAGGCGTTAATTTCATGGAGAAGACAATAACCGTCCGACGGACAACAATCACCTTCTCCATCTGGGACCTTGGAGGGCAGCGGGAATTTGTGAACATGCTACCTCTTGTTTGCAATGATGCCGTTGCCATACTCTTCATGTTCGACCTTTCGCGAAAGTCGACGTTGAATTCAGTGAAAGAGTGGTATCGACAAGCAAGGGGGTTTAACAAGGTGAGTCAGTGAATGTGCTGCCTTGCTGTTCTCGGTTACGCGATGTTGTACGCGATTGGGATGAGGGGACGTGTTAGCTGAGGTGCTGTAGTCATCCTCGATTTTATGACGTCCAAACGAGGTCTCGTGAGCATGAAACTCACATTATCGTTTCGCAGACCGCGATTCCATTCTTGATTGGGACGAAATTTGACACGTTTGCAACGTTCCCGCGGGATGAACAGGAGGAGATTACTAAACAGGTCTGTCAGTTTGTTGATTCATCCGGATGTGTCCACCAACGGGTTCGCAGGCGAAGCGATTTGCGCGAGCAATGCATGCATCGCTAATCTTCTGTTCAACATCCGCCTCGATCAATGTTCAAAAGATCTTCAAGATAGTACTTGCAAAGGCATTTGACCTGAAATGCGTGATTCCAGAGATCGAAGGTGTTGGAGAACCGGTGCTTATTTATGTGGATGTGTAACATTGTGGATAGAATGTTCATCCAGACGAAGGGAGGATGGAGGTGTGCTAGTTGAACGAGCGATTGGGAAGTTTGCCAAGGTGACGTTGTATCGAGCTCGAGAACGCCTCTTCGCTGAATACGTTGTGATCGTGACATTAGGAAGTAGGACGAGCGCCACCAAGCGCTGTGATTTCTGTGGCATCTCATTATACCACCATCCGGCACACCTCCTGAGGTTACATTCTCGCTCCCCCTCCTATCGTTTCTTCTCGACCTGGACTTTTTGGCTTCTTGGTCGGGGACGTCGAATCGGGAGTCTCTTCGTCCTGAGTCACAACTTTCTCCTTTTCACCCCTGTTGCTATCTATCTTAACACAATAGTCTGCAGTATCCGCATTGCTCATTCAGCTCTCTTTTCACTCTGGATCGTTTTTGTCACCTTTCGTTGTTTTTGCATCGCCGTCCGTGCTCGTCCTCGCAAACTTCTTCCTCAATCAAGTTTTACTACCAATCAACGCCGCATATTCCCAAAAATTGACACCCTCCTCTACACTCGTTTGAAGTACCCTTTCTTGGTGGGGCGTCTTGTACTGTTGCTATGCTCGATACATTCCCAGCCATGTCTTAATGCTTTCGTATGGTAATTCCGTTATTTAAAGCGTCGAGAGAGGTGCAAGCTATCGGAGCATCAGATCCCTGAGCCTCGGAGTGACTTGGATGTACACGAGTCTCCTTCCGAAACGAGGCGCATCCTTGCCACAAAGTCAATCATATTCCTGCCCTGGACAGCACGTTCTGCACTGATCCTGATAACGCAACTCGGCAGGGCTCATCTCCGAACCCACTCCAGGTCTATCTCGTGCCACGACGCCTCGCTATGGCATATCCCTTGCTGAGTCGCTGATGTATGCTCTTCAGGGGGGATTTCGTATGAATCGACCCTTTGACAGCGCACTAGGCTACCGAAACTGACCCATCTCCCACCTTATCGAGAGGCAAATGCTAGGGGCCGAGGACTACGTTTTCAGTTCACCTCGGTGATCCTTTAGCCTGCCTCACAGTTACAAAAAGACCACCAGCATGATCTGAGTGCTTGTGAGGTTGCCCAGGTTCCCGTTCGCTCGCTGGCGATGTTCTCCATGCTTTCGTCCAAATGGCTCTTGACTCTGATATTATTGTCTACCCTCGGGTCGTCCTATGCTGCATCCATACTGACTCCAGCAGGTGATTCATCCAATAACACGCAACGCCGGGGTTCCACTTCGTACATCCAAGCGGCATACTTCACGAACTGGTATCGTCTTTCTACTACCCCTCGTGGTCGCTTTCTAACGTCCCTCTCATCCAAAGGGGTATATATGCTGCCAACTTTCGTACGTGTCAGACGGCCGTCGTTTCTGTCGTGACTGATCTGTCACAGAACCGACGGACATTGACCCAAGCCAGCTGACACACATCCTATATGCGTTCGCGGACGTGTCAGCTGACACCGGCGAGGTCTTTCTGACGGACAGCTGGGCTGATGAAGAGGTATGCTTGTCGTAGCCATCGTCAGGATGAGATGTCACCGGCTGACGGTTACTGAAGAAACACTTCCCCGGTGACTCTTGGAACGACCAAGGGAACAACCTGTATGGCTGTTTGAAACAGGTTATGTTGGCCGTTTCCATGGTCATACGGTCATTACTGACATCGCGTCTAGCTCTATTTGTTGAAGCTATCCCATCGGTATGCTTCTCAAGTCATCTTCTCGATAGGAACTCACTTAAACCGAAAAGTCACCTGAAAGTCTTATTGTCCGTTGGCGGTGGGACGTATTCCCAGGACGGCCACTTCTCATTCCTCACCAATAGCGATCTCCGGGGAGGTTTCGTTGCCAGCGCAGTTCAGTTAGTCAAAGATTATGGGTTTGACGGAATGTAGGTTTCTTATTCAGTCGTCGTTCTCGGTGTTGAACACGAAGCCGCGTAGAGATATAGACTTTGAGTATCCAGCAAACGGGGCGGAGGGTCAAGGTTTTCTGGATCTCGTGAGATCCCTGCGAGATGCCTTCGATGACCTTGCGACCGCAAACGGAGATACCACGCCTTACCAATTGACGGTAAGCTCGGATTTTCCCTGCCCGACTTGGATCACGACGAGATTTCTAGGCTGCAGTGTCCGCGGGATCTCAGAATTATGCATACTATCCAGTCCCGCAGTTGGACCAGGTTCTCACTTATTGGAATTTGATGGTACAGCGGATCCCGTTCCCTCTTGCATCGCAGGCTCAGTTTGCTCGCATAGGCGTATGACTATGCTGGATCTTGGCTGACATTTGTACCCGTTTCGTTTCATGGGCTTGCTTCAGTTCTTTTCATTATTGATCTCAGGCGGACAACCAAGCGAATCTATATGGCGGCTCAAGGACAGGTGTGAGCACAGATGCTGCCATCGAGCACTACCTTTCTTCTGGCGCGACTCCCAAAAAAATTACGATGGGTAACAACTTTTTTTTTGTCTCCACGAAAGGAGATAATGAAAGGAGATCCATAGGAATACCGCTCTATGGGCGTGCATTTGAGAATACAAACGGGATAGGACAGCCGTACAGCGGGGTAAACCAGGGTAAAAATACCTGTCCATTCTAAGTCTACTGATCTCTGATCCAGATTGGCCCGGGGACGTTGGAAGCCGGTATCTACTCCTACAAGGACCTCCCTTTACCAGGCGCGCAGGTGTATGAAGACCTAGTGGATGTCGCGAGCTACTCTTACGACCCGGTCAAACGGGAGCTCGTTTCGTATGACGTTCCAGACATCGTGAAGATCAAGGCCGAATATGTCATGTCCAAATCGCTGGCGGGATGCATGTTCTGGGAGGTGTGTTTACGTGAAATCGGCACGATGTTCTCATTGCCGACGGTACCCCTAGCTTTCGACCGACAAGACGGGTCCATACTCGCTCGTTCAGACGGCTGGAGTGACCTTTGGTCAGCTAGATCAGACACCAGTGAGTTGAGCAAGCGTGCAACGCCGCCGTATTCCGTATCAATCACACTTACCCACACCGCTTTACAGAACCACATCCAGTGAGTCCCCATAACGTGACGACCCTGCACACATCTCTCAACGCGCGCGTTGTCCCCCAGCTATCCGAATAGCAAATGGGACAATATCAGGAACAACATGGGCAGTGGGTCCAAGTCGACGACCGCACCGAGCCCGACCAGTACATCTACATCGCCTAGGCCTACGACAACGAAAGCGACGAAGACGAGCACGACGTCTACCCACCCACCCACCTCTACCACGTCCCCGAACTCTTGTCTGTGCGCGGACGTATCGCCATGGAACAAGACGGTACGTCTTTTTTTTTTCGCTTGCTACATTCCTGAAACCTCACTTTGAAAATATCCTCTGAATCTCCGGTATATAGGCTGTTTATACGGGAGGCGAAGAGGTGGTGTACGGTAAGCGGATGGTATCTGGTCCTGCGCGGTCATCCAAGGGGGCTCACGTCTCTTCTCCTCTCCCCTTCTTTTCTTTACTTTTCTTTAGACGGGCACCTTTGG
>QFEF01014053.1:0-16313 GCA_003316035.1 Neoboletus subvelutipes | reverse complement strand
AATCCTCTGTCCACTCGTACGCAATCCGGATCTTGTATATAGAGTTGACATGTTTGATGAGACGTAGGTATGCGCGAGTGAGAATGTCGCGCTCGAGAGGACCTCCGTTGTAGAAGCTGTGTTTGTCAAGATTCCAGAACGTCAGACGTGAATATATGCGTCAGAAATGGGTACCTACGCAACTTCTTCGCTCTCTCGCCCCACCCGTCCAACACCGGCCCGGTAATCGCCCTCTAAACGAGCCTCGATAGCAGCAAGGCGACCAAATGCAGGAGTGACGGCTTGGAGAATCTTGACAAAACATTTACAATGCGTATACGCGAGGACGGAGGATCTCTACATACCTTGACCGTAACATAGTAGTTTCCAAACAGCAGAAAAGTGCCCCTAAACCCGAGGGACCGTGAAAGCTGTGAAGTAAAGAGTAACAGATCAAGAGAGGGCTTCATCAAGTTTCCACTGTATGCGTATGGGTCAATGCCCTCACGACAGCTCGGTAGGGAGGGAACACGTACTATATGCCAGCGACGCTTTCTGACCAGGACTCGACATCGGCTGTGATATACTGGTCGACACCCTGAAGTGGGACGCGGTAATAGCGAAGGTAAGGCGCGGACGAGAGGTAGAGGTCGTGGATATACCGAGTGAGACGGTCTCTAAAACGGAGTGAGAGCTTCGACTGAAAGTAGCGGATCTGGTGGTTAGGTCAGCTCGCGACCGTGCAGAATCGGATCGTGTACGAACCATGGAGTTGGTGTAGATGCTTGGCACAGCCAGAGCAAACCAGAGCGCCAAGCCCCTGAGGAAGCCATACCCGTTTGCACTGACGAGGTCTCTAACGATGCGACCGTCGAGTTTGGCTACGGCCACGCTGAGGACGGTGCGGAGGACGAGGAAGCAGGAGTGAGCGAGGAGCAAAAGCGCCTCGCGCGAGCGAATGGAGGGGATGACGATCCGTAAGAGGGACCTGAGCTGCTGCCAGAAAGAAGTCGAGAGCTTCGACTTTCCATTCTGCTGCTGGGGGTGGAGAGGAAAGAAGCGGGCATGAGAGGCAAGATCCGCTGGAGAATGGACGGGGAATGGGATAGGGTTGGGAGGGATATTGTTGGGAGGGTGGGAAGAGGGAAGAAATGCGGAGCGAAAGAGAAGGATGGAGGCAAGGAGGATGAGGAGAGGCTGTCGGGAAGAAAAGAGCCGTCTGAGACGGTCGCTGTTGGACTGGCGGAGAAGCTTTGAGAAGGCGACCATCGCTCATGTCGACGCCGTAGCTGCACCCGGAAGTGCACATATTCTCTGTACATGCATGTGATTACCGGCTCATAATGTACAATCATACTAATGCACATCCCCACGACCAGTGGCAACAACCCACATGGTCATCACATGAAACACACCCAGCACCAAGGAAACCTGCAGCTGCTCCGAAATCGTGTCTGTCATCGCTGCCATCGTCAACGCTGCCAATACAACAGGTCGGTGCCGCACGTGATCCCAACAAGACGCAACAGACACTGCCTGCGTGCATAGACACGCGATCAGCTCAACCGCGTTAAAATTGGCGGGACATTACCTTGGCTGCCAGAATGCATGCTTTCGCACTCCTCATCAATACCTCCTGCGTGGCATGTATCCCCAATACATGTCCGATATCCGCAAAAAGCCGTTCAAAGGGTCCTCCATTGTCCTCCTCGGGCACCGGTAGCGGTGGTGAAGCAAGACGAAGGAATGGTCCTTTTTCACCCCTCTCACTTGATGGAACTGACCCATCATCCTCATCCCACTCACCAGCTGCTTCGCGGTGACGTGGTTCAGGAAGGGGGGGTAGTGCGCGCGGGCTACTCGGGCTCAGTTCCCGACGACCTTCATCCATCGATCGTTTGACAGGAATCAGAAATCCCGATGACGCTGCGGACCTCGGTGCCACAGGACTAAACTGAAATATTGACCGAGCTTAGGTCGCACATCTTCGATCCGAGTTCTTATATGCGTACCTTGCCTTCTCGCATCGCACCCAAGATCCGCTCGCTTGTCGGACGTGCCAAGGGATTGACGCTCAAAAGGCCTTCCAACAAGATGAGGAATGCCCGTGGCAAATGTCGATTTTCAAACGCCGCCACCAAGGAGGATGTGGTCCGAAAACTGAGACTATCGTCAACCACGCCCGCGACGAGAAATCGCATCCCTCACCCTGGATAACTCAAAATTTCCAGTTCCAATCTCTTCATCTTATCTACTTCGTCCCTGTCGCTTGCCTCACCTTCCGTGGCGTAGCGATATGGTAATCGGAAGAAAAGCATCTTGTGTAGGATCATTCCCAACGACCACATGTCGGACTTTGAATCAACCTCTTGAAGAAGCCCTGTCTGAGGGGAAGGTAGAGACTCCGGTGATGCATATTCTAACCTGGTGTAGCGGATGTAAAAGAGAGTCTCCTTAACACGGTAGGATGAACCGCTTACGTCCCAGTGTTTCCAGAACGCGAACCAGAAGAATGGATCATATCGCGAGACGTACCAAAATCAGCCAGCATCGCACGGGGTCTAGACAAAACGTTGGTGTCATTACAGAAAAAGAAGCGGGATACTTGGGATACTTGCATGAGCTTGCCTTCATCCCAGGTTAGTAACACGTTCCCTGGTTTCAAGTCAAGGTGCAAAATCGACCTGTCGTGCTGTGGGACAACACGTTATCTTTCCAACACAGCTGTGTTGGTAACTCGCACAAACCAAAAATGCAAGACCCTCGATTACATCGGAGAACAGGCTCCTGACCTCTTCCGCACTGAAGAGGTGAACAGCCTTCAAGCTCGATCGTCCAGCTATACGACTACCCGAGCTTTCTTGCATCTCTTGACGAAGGCGCTCGCGTTCCTCTGGCGGAGCACGCTTCATTGCACGAAAGGCTCGGATGCGCGCTGAAGGTGACTGGGCGTCAGCGGGAGATTCGGGCATGGACGTAGATGACCGCATGTGAGGCAATCTAGTGGGTCGTCCCAACCGGACATCTATCAGGTCATCTAGACTATCAACCAAACTTCTAAGCATGATGATAAACTAGATTCGAATGTTAACATACCTTCCCCCTTCCGCCCATTGCATCAACACACTGTGTGCGCTTGTCAGATGCATCTTCAGTGATACCCACTGCAGTCAACTTAACTGTAGGGTAGGTACTTTAGGGCCAAACGCAGAGAATTGGCATGTTTCCAGCCAAGCGTGATGATATGTAATAATATTTCTGTGACGAAAGGTTTCCAACAGTCGAATCTGCAATCCATTAAGGTTCAACACGTTTCATTGGTACATCTCACGAACCTCGCGCAAGATACCAAGAAGATACGAGTGCGACTCTCCAACGGCGATCTTCTTCACGGCAAAATGTCCTATATGAGTGAGGGAGTTGGTGGAGCCCCTTGGACACAATAGGTTTTGTATGCACACCCAGTGGATTACCGTCCAATACGTGCTACAAACATTGCGATTTTAGCCGCACTCGAGCAGAGAGGAGCGGATTTCGTGCAAACCTGACACAGAAAAACGCTTCCATTGGCACCCATTCCCAACCGATATTCTTCCTGGAAGAACGCCTTGAAGTATCCCTCGGCCATCGCCTCACGCGGAAAGGCAGATGCTCTGTTCCCATTGCCAAGCGGCGGCGGAGTCGACGGTCGAGAGCTCTCGTTCGCAATCGCCAGCAACTGGAAATAATTGGATGCCCGACTCTGCGAACCGCCTTCGTGCCGCAAGTCCTCGTCGTCATGCGCATCGTGTCCAAATCCAGGCGGAAGCGGTCGGTGACAGAACGGACAAGGCGAATTCGGTCGGTCAGACACGTGTACGTTGGGGGACTTGTGAATTGACAAGGCATGCGACGTTGGGTTGTACAAGACGACTTGATTCGAGGCGTGGAGGATGGGCTGCCATTCGGGTTCCAGGGGTGCGAACGCCACCAGGGCTTGGTTCGGGGAGGGAGGTGCACTTTCTTCGTACATGGTCTGAGAGGTGTGAGGGGGTCGGGTGAGGCGCGGGCTTGAGGAGCGTGACGATTGAAGACCAGGGTGACACCGGAATGAAGAAGGCGCTGCGGTTCGATCGCTCGGCACGCGACTTATCACGTCAGAGAATCGTCGTCACAACAGCGTGGCCAGTCAATGCATTAATCCAGTACTCACCAATTCCGCGATCAGTGCACTGAGTTGTATCAGGACTGTCGGATACAGACTCGGTGAGGCTGTGGAGAGCTCAATGGACGTTGTAACACCAAAGCTCAAAGTCTACGCAATAGTCCGAAAAAGGAAGTGGAGTTAAATAATATGCATCGAGCCGAGGAGAACGCGAGATGCTTTGTCTTGGATCCACTTGGTTGCTCTTTGTACCAGCCCCTTCCTTTCCCTTTCCCTACACTCCTTTGTCTGAACTTTTTCGTAGCTGTGGAACACGCTCTATATCATGGCCACGTTAGAAAAGCATCAAAATAATGGCCAAGGCAGTCAATCACAGTCGCCGACCCAGAGCGCTCTCCAATCTGGGCAAACAGTCACCCAGTCTCAGGCCTCGCAGACGGGGTCACAATCCCGCAGTGCACCCCCCATGCCTACCATTCCTGCGAACGCACCTGCAGGTTCACTCTCCGTGACCCAGCCGCCTCAGCAGTCGTCGTCGTATTACAAGATCGCTCCAAGCGAACCCATCACCTTCGCATGGGACTTTAGCTACATCATAGTTCCGCCGACACATCTCACCGTGTCGGCTGTTTGCGACAACGGAAATACCTATCCGGTGGGGCCTACCGACGGGATCATAGCTGGCACGGCGACAAGTGTCGTCTGGGACACCTATGCATACCAGACGTCACACCCCGAACTCCCGCTGGCCCAAGCCAGATACACGCTCAAAATTTGGGGAGATCAGGGCCCGAATGCACAACGCGAGCCTGGCTTCCTTACTCCGAACAGCGCCGTGCATTTCTCGCTCTACACACCGCAGGCGTACACGCCTATCTCTAGTGGTATGCTTTGTCTTACTCCAAGTGTGGTAATGATTGATACTCGATGACAGGGTGGTCTTGCGCGGGGTGTTCCGGTGCGATCTCGCAATACGTTTCTCACCCTGCATTTGTCGGGTTGATGGCCACGCTGTTCGTGATGTTCCTCTCGGGCTCGTTTGTCATGCGACGTCCATAAGGACAGATCCTAAAGGTTGCAGCTTCGATATGCATTGACCGATCCCTCTTGCTTCAAATCCCTGTTTCCTGACCTCGGGACTCAAAATTGCATAGATATACTCACCTACCCAGTCTTGATCTGGACCTACTGATGAATTTGAATCGTGTCAACACAGGGGTCAATATTTAGTTGTGAGCCAATGACGCACTGACAGTGCTATTATAATCCCGCCGCATTAGTACTAGTACAGGATTAGGGATGAGAACAGTATTTGGATCGGCGGTACATGCGGCGCCCATCATGATTGAAACCAACACGTGGCTCGCCCTCACACATGTTGCTCTGCTTTATCTGTCGGGACATAGATCCTCCCATTGATGTGCTTCGAAGGGATGGCTGCCATCACGATGGAGTGTATCTGATTGATCCACCTGTTCTTGCAGGCGTTTTTCTCAGGGGACATCCCTGGCTGCCATCACGATCAAGATAATATGGTGCGAGTGGGTTCATCACTCGTCAACATTCCTCAACGCCAGTGAAACAGCCCACTTACTAGTATAGGCACGAAGCGGCAGGCCCTTCGTCGTAATTGCCGAGGATAGTTTTGCGTGTCGTAATGCCCAGGGTGTGCATGCGTCACATGTCAATCATCCGGTCGAATATTAGATGCCTATCGATGCCCTGTCAACGGCGATATGGCAGGGTGCTTCCATGCGTATCCACCAGCCGCTGGGCGATGCACCCGGTTCGCTATGACGATTCTACCTGCCATTCGGTGAGTACTTCCATGTGCTCATGACCAGCCCTCTCGAAGGTCCGACGAAGAGAAGTGACATACTTCTAATGTTATCCCCTTCAAATGTCATAAGGCAGTACATGTACCAACATATTGTATACGAATTTGTTGTTGCCCTGGGTGTAAACTTTCTCACTGCGAGTCACACACGTTCGAACGACCAAAGGCATCACTTGTCATCATGTACATAATATTAGTGCCTAGTCAGAGATTCAAAATCTAATACTTATAGATCATCGGCATTGTTGGTTGTTGATGTTTCACGGCCACCATTAATGTCGAAAATGGGGTGGTCGGCTGTAAGAGGCAAGAGCCCAACTCGTGTTACGCCCGACACAGAAGAGGAGAGTCTCGCCACAGTCGATCAGTGACTCGGATTCGATGCTATCTATCATGTTACCTAGTCAACCTATCCAATGCACGTCCAAGGAAGAAAGGAAGACGCAATTCAACGCCAGGTTGGATAATCAAAACGCCACCTCCTAGCCGCAGGTCTGTTTAATTAAGCTGCCAGCAAATGCCAGTTTATAAAAAAATTTGGCAGAATCCTTTCAAGTTGCCACCAACTCGAGGGCGACTTTCCCATCCTCTCCTTTCTTCCGCACACCTCACTGAACGTACTGTGGGGCAACTGTGAGTGGGTTCTCAATTCGAAATTCCCCCCCTCCCCCTCTGGACAATCTCTGAATCTGGGGTACCAACACCAACGAATCTGGTTGCCACTCCATTTTTAATTCGTACCGCCCTCAGCCTATCATTCGTTTCACGCAGGAAAAGGCTATAACGTGGACCGCTCGTAGCTCCACGTAACCTGTTCTGACTACCTGCATTTACCCCGGACTCTCCGCCGCTGTACGGAGTCGGACGTTATTGTGAAAGCAAACAGAGGTGAGGAAGCGTGTATGCGATGCGTATAAAATGGCCACTCACCATCTTGGAAATTGTGCAACCACCTGTCTTAGAGGTGACGCCGCGAAGCCTCCTCAAATCAAATCCCCTAGTTGGGTGTCCATCTCACTCTCGCAGTCATCCCCCGCCAACTCAGTGCGCTCTGAGGTGGAGGAGTTACTCCCCCGAGCTACCACGTCCAACACTTCCTCCTGGCGATCATTGTCGAGAACCCCCTCTTCTCGATCAAGGAAAGCGCCAAAGTTGATTTTGAAGGCCGAACGCCAGACTCTAAAAGCAGACTCAATCAACGACATGTCGGTCGGTACGAGAGCACCCGTTACAAAGCCGCAAACAGTCTGGTCTACCGACGATCCATATCTTCCCCGTGCTAAACCCCCTTCACCGCTGAAACCCACCAAACACCAACGGAATCGTTCCGAGTACAACGAACCCCCTCCAGATTCAACGACATCCAGTCGGCCATCCACATCTCACAATAAATATTCTCGACAATCGCCGGAATCGCATTCGACGGCATCTCATTCGCTCCCATCGAGTTCGAGTTTGGGCATGCCAATTCTCGATATATCGAGTGAGCACCGTGACGGACCCATTGTTCAACATGCGTTGACGCGGTCGAGCACCCGGCTGTCCATGGCGTCGGAAGCATCCGATGACACAGGTATCACCTTTGCACCAATCAAATCCGGATCCAGATTCATGTGGAAGCCTCCAACCAATTGGGCTGGTCCGTCTACAGCTGCACCAGTGGACAAGGACAAGGGATCAAAACCAGTTGGACGGCGGCCGTTCACCAGAAAGAAAAGTACCGAGAGCTGTTCACAGGGCAAAGCCCCCGCTGGTCTTAACCGTACTCGGTCACTCAATAAACTGAAATCCGTTCGCTCTGTCTGTGTCGGAGAGCCAGAGAAACATATTTCTGGTGTTCGGAGTGGGTCTTTATCGTCAGGCGGCACTGTGGAGATACAGTGCTACGAAAACCATGGGTGGCAGGAGAAACCTGTGGCTGATGTCATCCCAATGCTGAGGGGACTCAAGATCAAGTAGGAAGCGGCTAAGCTGGCATGATCGGATTGCTGGATGTAGTGTCGTCACAAGACTCGGATAGGTATATCTTGTACGCAAGGAAAGGAATAACCCGATTCTATGACGTCGAGCTCAAGTACAGTGTATTTGGAGGAGACTCGGTGCCGTTGCAGCGACTTGGGTACACTCTGTCCTAACTTACAGATTGTCCCATGTGATTATTGCGATGTATTATTTATAAGTGGCGACGGGGGCAAAAGGTTGACAGCGCTCACAGCCCTGTGTGACGGCGTACGACATTGGTCGCTGTCGTAATCGGTGATCTCACTTCCAGACATCGGGTAGGGCGAGTGCCTGGGCCCTGGGTGGAGCGAAAAAGTCCGACACGGCAGTCCTCGGTCGACGAGGTAGGAGCAACTGGCCAAGTGCGCAGTAAAGAGGGGCAGCCAATACTAGAAAGAAACGTCAAGAGGGGAACAATGACAGCGAGGGATTAAATTGGGGGAACAGGGGAGTGGGGGCGTGGGTAAGCAGATACATTCATAAACGGTCGATTCGGACGGACTTCGGTCACCGTTGGATGGCATGGACATTATGGGTAGTAGAAGACCTCAGTCGAGGTCCCTATGTTGCTTGCTGTAGACTTTAGGGTCTACAGTCGAGCTGAAACCGGGGAAACCCGTACGGAAGCAGCGGGCCGTTTGGGAAAATGGTGTTGAAAGTGGGGTCCGAAGGCACCGGGCACTGAGACCATACCTGGGTCTCGGGGCTCGAGTGCTTTGAGTGTTGGCCCTGAACGCGGGACCCGAATCAGACACGGTCTTCATGATAGAACGGGCCGACGGCATTGTGGTGATGGGAATGAAGAACTCCACGATGTTCAAGAGAAAAAAATGGCTCTGCTGTAAACGGCGGTTCCATTTAACGCTTACCTGAGCTTTCATTTTTACACGGTGAATCATGGTCATTCTGGCAGAAGCTGTACGGTGTTTTGTAGGCCTGTCGCGGGAGGGAAGTATGTTACATAAGCAACTCCCATGGGTGATCATACCTGTGTGATCGATCTCACTTTCGCCACCCAACAATCATCGATTCATCCCTCTCACGAAACAATGACAACGAAACGAAATTTGCCATTGTTCTCTGACGTTGAGGTACTAAAATGCATGGCATTTATACCCAGACGGCGACGGTGCATGCTGCGCACACCCTTTACGGATTTCCTCGGACTGCGTCGTACCACGGACGCGGTCGAATAGAGAAGTTCCCGCTTTATCTACGGTACCGAGTCTACGCGACCATATGAACAAATTCGAACGTAGTTTTTGGGGTCAGCAAAACTCAGCACCAAAACGGACGTTGTCTGGAAATGGTATGCCTTGTTTGTCTACAGCAGCTGATCAAATCCAAACCACCCCTTCCACTCGTTCCCTGGCCACTCCACATTAACCTTGCTCGCTGTACTCCATGTTGTGAGCTGCACGCTCGTGTATGCTCCGAGAGTTATGCCGACACCCTTCCCGGTCCCTTTCGGATATGACGACGCTCCCCACCCCATTAGCGCTGGTCCCCCTCGATTGCTGTGCCGCCAAAGCGGTGTGCATGCTAAGACCACCGAACGGCATCCTGCGCCTCCTCCGCTGCTTCAACGCCTCCATGAGCAAATAATCGGTCCCCCGCGTTGGCGATGGAGAATCACAGCCTCGTTACGCACCGTCTGCGGGTGCTGCGCTATTATAGTCCCTGCACCACTGCGTCGCCCAGAAAATGAGACTCCGCGCGACGTCATGTCGAGCGTGTTAACGTGATGCACTGGAAAGCCTATCATACTAAATTCGACAACTTTCGATCTACGCATTCCACCATTCTTTCCTCGTTTGCCAAAGTGTCCTCGGGAAGGGTGCCCGATTATTTAAAGCACTCGTTGTGTCCACTTCCGCATGATCCCCCGAGTCTAGCACCCCCATCCACCATGTCCTCGCATCAAGAGTAAGTGCCCGTTATGCATTGGGTAGCAGGACGTTGACATCCTTTTCCAGGCCTTATTATTTCGACACGGGTCCAAATTACTATGAGAGCGGCTCAGAACCCTCTGTCACACATCAGCTTCGTTACCTGGAACAATCCTGGCAAGCGACTGCCACGACCGTCGATCAGAGCGGTCACTCTCACCCTCACCAATCCATGGACCCAGTGGGGAATCAATTGGAAGCCCATGAAGCGCAGGTATGCTTGTGCCACAACTTTGACAGCGCCGCAGTTTACTCTCCCCCCCTTTCCGACCTGCAGGATTCGAATTTCCCATTTAATTACCCTCCTCCCAACTACACTCTACCGAGCATCCCGTTCCAAGACCCTGGTATTGGGACTGACGCCACGTATATTAATGTGGGCTCACTCCTCCCCATGGTGCTACACTCCTTGACGATTCCGCTTGATGTTTAGGACCACATTCCTTCTCAACCTTTCGTCAACTCGACTTTCTCTCATTGCCCTGAAGTCGATTATGGGCAATCTCAGAATCCGTATGAATGTGGTTACGCTCCTTACGAATCAGTTCACGACTACCCCAACCAACCTTTTGTGCACGATGTACACCAGATGAGCGGCGACTTGGCAGGCTCTTTCAGTGTGCATCCCGCACAAAGCATCCATACCCCTCATACATCTCAAGTCCCTCCAGCATCTGTATATCCGTATCCGTCATCAACACAGGTTCCCTTGCTTGGCCGTGGTGGACCTGTGTACCAGCCTGACACCACATCTGCACGGCCCATCCCTGATAGTTTGACGCTGGATGGAGTTGACACAGGGAGGATGGAGTTGCCTAATGCGGGCACTAGGCAGTACAGCCACCCTCCCCATGTGGCGACTTCGCCCAACCAGATTTCTGCCGCTGGTCCAAGCCGCCCACTTGCGGGTTCACCCGAGAGAAAGCGTCTATTGCCGTCGCCCGCCGCCGACGAGCGTCCTGTTAGTGCTGTATCCCAATTCATGCGCCACTGTACAGCTAATGCAGAAGCAGACAGCACGGAGAGTGGCGCCCCGCCACGACCGAGCACGGAGCGTACTACATTCCACGTCGTCGGGTTCGCACGGGCGCAGTCGCAGCAATTCATACGTTCAAGGACGGGGTCCTTTGATTCCTCAAGAGCGATATACAACCAGCAGCATTTCACCGTATAACACAGCTGACCACCCTCCTCCTATCATCTTTGATTTGGAGAACCCGCATCAGACTGGGGTCCCGATCGTTGATCTTCTAAATAAGACAGACAGCTTTTCCCGTATTCGGGATCCCACACAGGCTTTTAGCCATATGGGGAAGAAGACGTTTACTCTCCGTGTTCAGGTGAGCTCGCTTGATTTGAGCGGCAAGTTCTTGTGTGGCTGAACCTCGAGCCGGGGTTCCAGTGGCCGGGGTACAAACTGCGGTCCAAGACAATTGCTGCCATGGATTGGACAAAATCGCGCGCTCCCATTACACGTGTGAAACTGGCAGAGGCAGTTGCAATAGCCGTCCGAGATCTGATCGAGGTCAGTCACAATTGGTTCCAGTAGCTGTATGTGTGTTGAGATTTCTCGCTAGAAATACCGCGATGAGCCATACGACAGAGATTATGCGGAGTGGAATGTCGGACCCAACGGCATTCAGCTCGACCAGCTCTGTCTCGTTGCGGTGCACCACGTGTCGAGGGGTAGCTGGCAACCCAAGCTTTGTTTGCTTGAGCCTCGCCGTTGATACCGCCCAGCCCGCCTTTCCCCCGTTCCCGGTTTCCTATAGCACATAGCTATCTGATGGCGCATTTTCTGTTGATTTCATCATTTTGTTTCGTTTATCCCGGCATGTATTTATCACCATCGCTTTTCGGAATCACTGGAGGTTTTCTCTTCAGTCAAAGGTACGCATCCTTGTGAGTTGTCTACTCACGCTGACTCACACCCGACAGTCCTCCGTCGCACTCAACGCCTAAGGGGCCACATCCAATTCACTATTTCGCATCACATACTAAGTAGAGGTGCATTTGCACGACATGGCATAGCATAGGCATCGATCAACGGGATAGAGTTCAGCATGTTTTATTTTCTCGCTCCAGTTTCACTTTTCAATTCCTACGTTTCACGGATTGGATTCCTGTTCATGACGTTGTGGTCCCCCTTGCAGCGGGCCACTCTTTTTTTATTGTACACGAAGTATTGGAGTCATAAATATATTCAATGTACATACGGAACTATATGGGCAAACTTTTGCGCGCAACTGGGTTGCGTTTGCAGTACATGAGACTGAGTTTGGAGGTGCTCGCGGAGTTTGAAACAGCCTCGCTGATTCGTGATCGGCGTGGTGTTGACCGCACCGCCTTGTAGGCTAGCCTAAAGTCTTCATAAATCGACTAGGTAGGATTTTCCTCGAAACGTGATCGCTTCGTCCAGTTAGTTTTGATCACCGCTCAACTACTCGTCGTTAACCTTTCTACCGGGTCGGTTCGAGCTAACGACGATCTCACAGTGCCGAGGACAGCCCTCTATCGGATCACAGTTGTGGCCGGGTGTCGATGACGCAGTCGACGGGCATCCCACTATCCGAGATCGACGCGACGACGCGATACCCATCGCTCACGTTTACCATCCCACCTTGCCTTCCTAAATTCGGCCCAAGGGTGGGTCGCGTCGCGCTCACCCGCGATGGCGCTAATGACGCGTCCACGAGCACGAGCACGAGTGGGGTGAGCATCACGATGGACACCCCCAACATCCTCATCGGCACCTCTCGCGGTGTCATACCCCACTTTTCGCGAGATCACACTCATGGATCGGATGCGATCCGGTGGATAAACGTCCCGTTCGAGTCGTTGTGAGTTATCGATGTTTTTTCTCTCTCATTGTGCCACGGATCGTCGATTTTTTTTCTTTTGCTGTCGGTCTATCGGTCTGTTGATTGATGATTTATACTGGGTGCTTGTAGTCTAGAGCAAGTTCCCCCGATCCCGACTTTACAGAACGGACCACATCCGTTGCATGAGTTCTTGGGGTTCGACAAGGATCGGCATATTACATCCCTCTGTCTTCGAAATCCTCTCGACACGCGAGAGATGCCACCAAATGGAAACACATACGTGTCTGCGAACTGCGTCCGGGGTGTTAAGAAGGTCTGCTTCTATCTTTGGTAAAAGCAAAGACATTTTCGTCTGATGATGGCCGACCGTCTTTCCCCGCTCTCTCCTTTTTTTTTCGGTGTGTACTAGGTGACTCTATCAGACTGGCGGAAGTACGTCTACAAGATGCGACCCGACGTCGTCTTCGCGCTCACAGACACACCCTTCACACCGCCTCCCTATTCTCAAAAGCGCATCACGAAGTGCATCGAGCGGAGTGCGACGTGGGTCGCAGATATACTTCGACCGCTTCCTCGTGGTGACGCTGGTTCGTCTGAACCAGACACGCCACGACTGTCCAGACATCCGCTCAACGTCTTTGTTCACATGGCAGGCGGGACGTCGGTACCCGCCCGTGAAGCTTTCGCCTATGGACTCCGGGAGACGCTCCATGGTCCCGAAGCGGATGCTGTGAGACCACTTTGGTGCCTCGACGAGGGCGTCTCTGGTTACGCGTTCGACCTCGCCGTCTTGCGCGACACCAAACCGAGTCCAAGCACGTCACAGCATCAAAGCCTGCCTGACGACTTTCTCCGACTGGAAAGTCCAGGGATGATACAACATCCCGAGCCATCCGTCCCACCAGATATCGCGTCCCTGCTCAAGGCATCGCTTGAGGAGCTTCCCGAGCAGAAACCGCGCCTCGTGACGGGAACGCGATCGCCCCATGAAATGCTCCGTCTCATCCGGGACGTGGGTGTGGATCTGTTTGACGTTGGATGGGCGATGAACGCTGCCAACTTTGGCATCGCGTTGGACTTTTGTTTTCCGGTGCTTGTGGACGACGACGCAGTGGGTGGACGACGGCGTTTGGGGCACAACCTGTACGATTCCGTTTACGCACGCCAGTTTGGGCGTCTCGCAGATACGTTTGTGGATGCGGGTGAGAGTACGGATGGTGTTGCAACGCAGCGACGTGTCTGCCCATGTATCGCGTGCTCACCCCGCTCGCCGTCCTGGCACATTCTACATAGCAGCGTCGATCGGCAGTCGTACGCTACCACCGGTGATGAGGAAGCGATCGTGCGGTATGAGAAACCGTACAGTCGGGCGTATATCCATCACCTCCTTCATACACACGAAATGTCCGCACACACGTTCCTCGTGGCGCATAACCTCGCAGTAGTGTCGGCGTTGTTGGCCGGCGTCAGACGAGTTTGCGAGGACGGGAGTAGGAGTGCACGGTTTGCATTCGAGGTAGAGAAATTCAGTAGTGCTTATGATGAGAGTGGGGAGTTGTTCATTGCTGCGAAGAAAGCTTGGGAGTCTGTCGATAGGGCAAGAGGGAAAGGGAGGCTTTCAAGGGAAAAGGGAGAAACAAGAGCATGATCAAGATGGGTGACGAAGATCGACGTGATTTAGCAGCGAGTGATGGTCAGTGGGAATTAGACGTCGGTGTACGCTCCCAAAACGTTACTAACTTGTGGAATCCATGTCACCGAACGGCACATACTCACCAAGTCACCGTTGCCGCCGTTTGGCAAACGAGATGAATATGACTTACTCTTGCTTAAACACTGCACAAGCCGAGGAGGAAGAACACCGAGTCAAGTGTTGAGTACGAAGACAGTCACGATTCTACGCAATGCAATATCTCTATCCCTTGAAAAAACAACGTTGAACGGGTTGGTTCGAAAGAGAGAGAAACAACAACAGGAATCTACCTTTGGTACCTAGCAAGCGTGTACGAGTATGCTAATGGTGTGACTCTGCCTCCTTCGCGATCTGAGCAGCGTATGGATTCTTTGGATCCTTGGCGTACGTTTCCGCTGATGTGGGGTGAATCTCGAGAAAGCAAAGAGGCCACGTGACACGTACAACGAACACCAAGCTCCTGCATCTGACTGACGAGGTAAAACGTGACCGCGGAAGCGGCTATGAATGGTGCCAATGGCCTCACGACCTGTGTCGAGGTGACGACAACGTGTGACGCACGAGTTCGTGAACCCCAACACGAGAAGCGGTTGTATGGATAGGACACGAAACATGGAGCAGCGGTCAAGAGACGAGCAAGTGAATGATAAAAAGACAGAGATGTCAGCGGTTTCAAGTCATTGCTGGGATGAGAAACATACGGGCGTGTTGAATCGTCCCCTCCAGAAGAAAATATATTGAAACATATTTCTTGCTTTTTCTTTTCTTATTCGTTCGAGAGAGGATTGGGCTGATGCTACTGAACGGACTTGAACTCGTGGAAAGACTCGCCGTGGAAAGGGTATGTAGGGAGAAGAAGCGAACGAAGGGTCAAACCGGACAGTGTTTCTACCCAATTCAAGTATGTCATTCCCACGTATGTTATCTTGGGTCTCCTTAAACTCTATGACTTCCATCATGCACGCACACTTCGACTCGCTCTCACTCCATGTTCGCACGGCGAGCTGAATCCTTGTCATATCTTCCTCGTGCAACCCGCCAGTTCTCCTCGGCAGCACGCAGTCACAGGAAGCATATAGATCATTATGCAACCCTCTGCGTTCCAAGGACCGCTACCAAGGCCCAAATCAAGGTACCGACCAGCGTCGTCCAACCTTCCCTACTAACCAACTCCCACGTAGACAAGCTATTATCAGGTAAGATCATCGGGATTGTGAACACTCACACATCGCACTCATACCAGTGAGGGGCACAGCTGAGCAAGAGGTATCATCCAGACGTCGTCAAGGACAGCGCTTCACAAACCAAGTTTCACGCCGTGAGCGAGGCGTATGCAATCCTGGGTGACGACAGAAAACGGTCTGTTCATCAATTCGGCTGCCTGCCCGCTCACCTTGCCCTTGCTCAATCCTTGTCCAGGCGTGAATACGACCGTTCTCTTGGCTCCCCCTTTCATGCGGCACATTCGCCAGGACAACATCCCCAAGCGACGACTACCCGACCCTCTCAGCAACCTGGCTCTACACACTTTTGGCCCAACCACCCCAGAAACCGTACGCGAGATCCCATGGATGGTCATCCCCATGCTGCACGCCATGGCCACTACGAATATGCGCGTTCGAGGAATCACACGCATCAACGTCCTCAGCCGGGATCACCCACAGACCCATTTTCGAACCCACATGTACAGAGAGCGACGGGTCATCGCCGATCTGAGGCTGGATTTGCCTCGCAGTCGAATAGTACTCGACCAAATGCTCAGCAAGGTGGTTTTGAGAGTGCACGTTCCACGCTCTGGACCGCGTCGAGTGGTGAGGGAGGGCGTAACTCGGCATCTAATGGTCATCCGACGCAAGACGAAGCTGCAGCAGAGAGTGGGATGATGCGT